>NJDC01000144.1:351551-371532 GCA_002245475.1 Calephelis virginiensis
CATAATTATGCGCCATCTAGCTAATTAATTTGCGTTATTTCGTCAACTCTCCTACATCGTATTCACCTGTTCCTGAAATTCTAACTAAATCTAGATGGCGTTGTGCGATATTCAGAAAATGGCAAGCGAAGTAGCTAAACACTCTTAGTTTCTGACAAAGTTTCTGACTATCGCACAACGCCATCTAGATTTAGTCAGAATTTCAGGGGAACGATTTTAATGTATGAAATTGTCAACCTATTATATTTACTAATCTCTGATTATACACAACAATTTGCTTACCTTGAAACTTACGAGATTATTTCCTGGAAATTGTCTACGGGTATTCATTTATTAAAAATAAAATGTTTATACCACACAAGTTCGTCCGTAATAATGAACCAAATTAGCAAAAGTATCGAAAGTTTTGCGTCCAAGTGTGTGTGTGGGTATTATGTGCAAACTATAACTTACATAGGCACATGTGCGGGAGGATAGAGCGGCGCCGGGTGAAGGATGTTGTAGGACGCTGTCGGCACCGGATGCATCGCTGGCTCACTGTTGAACGTGACATCAGATGAACCAATGTTGTTCATTGGGTAGTGGGTTATGTTGTGTTAGAAACCACTACCCAATAAACAATGACGATGATGATTTAAGTGCAAGGCTCACTTAAATTGCCATCATCTGTGTTTAACCTGGTTGCTCCATAAAATTAAACCAGAGCTTCTCCTATAACAAGCTTTATTTCCAAAGAAGACTAACTCGAACACTTCTAAGTAAACGGAGATGGAGAATGAATTAACAATTAAATAAAATTTATCGCCTTATTTATTTATATATTAATCGCTTTTGTGGTCTAGCGGTCCGGGTGTTGGACTTGACTGCATGAGGTCCCGGATTCGAATCCCGGGTCGGCCAATAAAAAGAAAATTGGGTTTTTCCAATTTTCTAATTAAAAAAAATGATCGTTGGGATTGTAAATGTACCCGGTTGGCGATAGGCTTGCCACATATCACATTGTGGGACTTATTGTCTTCGGCTAGTCGTGGGTGCCTTGGTTGCACCTCTGCCTACTTCTTCGGGGATATGTGCGTGAAGATACTTTTTTTTTTAATTTATGTAATTTAACTACTGCTATGTAAAGTTGAAATCAGCTCCGTGTTTCATGAGTTTTAATTATTGCAGCACTGTTTATTATAGTTGCATGTTATGCGAAAAGCCAAATAAAGTTATTTTTTTTCCATTTGTTAAATTATTATTGAAATACTAAAATGGAAATAACATTACTTATTTATTTTTATTGACACTCCTCATGACGAGCTGATTATATTATTAAAGAAATCATCTACCCTTTCCATTTATTAGGACTTTTTTTAAATCAGGCTAGTGCGTAAAGATGCTTTCTCGTGCCATTTTACCCACACCACAAACAGACTTAACAGAATTTTATAGTAGTTGCTTAAACATAATACTGACGGTATTAAAGGTTGATGTGGATGCGGTGCGGCCATGGTAGGTAGTCCCAGCGACTGAACATCTGCTCGGTTGTGTCGCACTCCAAGTGTTACCTACGAATAAAGTTCCTAATATTATCTCCTGTTGAAATATAACTCAATTTAAGAAAGTTATAGTAAATATTTGGATATTTAGATTTTAGTATGTTTCTTCCTCAAATACGTATTCGCTAGAATTGATAATTATGAAATTTAGCAAGGAGCTAAGACTGGACTCAAGATGTATTTGTAAGTCTTATAATCGGATTACTGTTTCTAATCTGTTACGGTTTATGTAAGTAATTTAAAAATAAACTATATCACGCAAGGATTTAATAGCAAAGGTTGATTACTTCTTTTACTGTTTCCTATACCTACTTATGTTTAATGTTAATGTTACAGTAACATATGAATACGGATGTCAAACAACTACTAGTCTGTTCATATTATATTTATCGCATTTCATGAAATATTAATGAACAATAAATAAAGTTACATGTCCCCTGGTGGCGGCGCGGCAGACGGCGGCGACGGCCTGCGCGTGCGAGGCGCCCGACAGCGGCGCGCCGTCCACCGACGTCAGCAGGTCGCCCGCTCGCAACAGTCCCTCCGCCGGCCCGCCTGCACGTCATACATACAGACATACATCATGAAAACTGAACTAAAATATTACATCTCTTTTTTGTTTCACTGGAAAAATATAGCCAACACTTAAAATAAATGTAATTCATGCTCAGCAGAATTACCAATATTATGGAATAAAGCAAAAAACAGCACATTTATTTTTTCAACAAATTTTATACAAATGACGCGTACGACGTAGTATCAAGTTACCGGGCACGACGTATCCGACGGCGACGCGACTGCCGTCCTCGGTGCCGCCGACGATCCGGAAGCCGAACCCGGCGGCGCCGCGCGCCAGCCGCACCAGCACGTCCGCCGCGGGGTCCGACGGCCCGCCCGCTTCCACCTTGCAAACAAACCACTTCATTCTAAATCCGAAAAACTTATAGTTACTCACTCAAAAGTGAGTAATTCTAGCCTGTTTACTAATTACTCTTCATGTACACAGTACACAAAAAAAATATTTACAAAATATCAAAACAGGTCAGATATATAGGGTTACTCTAGAATCTCGATTTGCATAGGCATTGGAATCGGTTTTATACTATTATATACTCTTAACGCAGTACCAGCGAATTATTAACGTTCAATTCCAAAAATTCAACGAATCCTATATAATAAATTTATATATTATAATATTGTTTATTAATAACTTAATGTTAATAATTCGCTAGTATTGTGTTCAAGAGTACAAAATAACACATATTGGATTGTCAAAATGACCCTTACGAGAGCAACATTAATACTTTGTAGTTCACGATGTCGCAGTACAAATATGAAACAGTATAGAAACAAGCCTAGTTGTCGAAATACTCCATTGAAACAATAGGGCTGTCATATAATTTTTATATCAATCTAATTTCAATAGACCGAGATTTAAACTGGAAGGTACATATAGAAACTATGAACAAAACAATGTCAAGTCATTGTTACAAGATATGTATCTCGAAAAGCATAGTATGGTTCTGTTTACCCACTATTAACATATGGTATAATTTATTGGGCAAATTCAGTTAACGTACATTCAACTTTTATTTTACAAAAAAAAATGTCTACGAACAATTTATAATATGCATCCGACTCAAACTCTCAAGAATCTATTTAAAGACAAGAAATTTTTGACATTATCAGGAATTTACATATTGGAAACATGTTTTCATATATGGAACAAAACCATGTTTAGAAGCACATATGTAACAGCTATACGGATATACAATAATCTACCAGCCGATATTAAAATGTTAAATAAAATCAATTTAAGATTACTTTAAAGTCCTAGCTATTAAATAAGTCATTTCACACATTAGTGTTTAATAGACTTTTTTTTTTAAATTAATATTAATAACTTATCATGACAGAATAATTAAACATACTTATGCGGAAATGATTTTTTTAAATGTTTGTAATAATTATACACATATATTTTGACAAAACGATGACTTAAGAACTTAGTAAATATAGTCCAGCAAAATAAAAATTTGTATAATTGTCGTTATATTAAAAAGCTTTCAATCACCGAAATTGAATTTGTAAATAGTGATTAAATTGTAGTTTTTTATGCATTTAAATTTTAACTAATTTAAACTTAATATTTGCATGCCAGTTCTTGGTTCAACAGGTTTAAAAGATTATAACTTTTTTTACTAGTTAATCTCAGCAAAACACGAATACGCTCGTGGCTTTATAAAATGGTCGCAGTAATACACAACAACAAATAAACGCACATTTTAACGACACTTACTCCTAAAGCACCGGAAACACTGGTTAGGTTTCTTGTCGATGCGCATGTTCTTGTACCATTTTTGAATGATTATAAGTAGTTTCATTACTGTTTTACATTTGTATTATAATGGTCCGTCCCTAAGGCCAAGGTCGTCAAACTCCCTAAAACCTTATAAATGTATAGTATAATAAACCAATTTATACCTGAGGATAATCCTGCGCATAAGAAGGTTGCACCATTGCTGGGGACCGTGGTAGTCGTGGTGGGGAGTTTTCTCGTAACCTGTGCAAATAGTGTCAGTTATTATCTGTTAATAATTAAAGTTCAATAGCAAATATAACCTCTGTAGTCTAGCGGTCCGGCGTTGGACTTGACAAGATGGTGAGGTTCAGAGTTCGGTCCAGGGGTCGAGAAACTAAACAAAAATATGTTTTTCAAATTTTCTTATAAAAACAACGTTGCCCGGAATTGGCTATGTTACCGGTTGACGATAAACTTGCCACCTATCACATTGTGGGATTTTGTGTCTTCGGCTATTCGTGGGTACCTTAGTTGTGTCTCTGCCTACCTTTTCATGGATTTAAGCGTGAAGATGCTTTTTTCTAATAAATACAATTTTACAGAAATTGACCAAGTGCCGGTTTGACTTGCCACCTGTCACATTGTAGGATTTAGTGTCGTCTGCTAGTCATGGTTGTCACTGGCGTGAAGATACTTTTTTTTCTAAATGGCACTCTGTATTTATATGTGTATATACTGTAATAGACTGTACTACGCCTTATAATGTGAAGTGTAAATTTTATCCGAAAATAACACATTAAAAAATAGATATTAAACACTATAATTTATATTTATATATAGCTTTACTGTACTTACTTCGGATATATTAGTATCGTAATAGGTCTGAATCTATTAGGCACGCTTTGAAAAAAATAGAAGTTAGAATTAATAAAACTAATAATAATCAAGTGTTTCTAACCTCACGATTTTAACAATTTCACAAGACTTTTCTGAAGATTGTTAAAGTGAAACTTCTTTAAAATCGTTGTGATTTCAAACCGGATGCAACGGAAAAAACGACAGGTAACAGACACAAATACAAAAATGTGTAGGATTATATATATTCATCTCATTCTTTTGTTGATTTACTGAAGTTTCACTTATATCGTGTGTGAATCGCACACACACCTTTTTTTTTATCAATCGGACTAGGCGGTAATCGTTGCAGGACAATTTATCTAGGTTTATACTACCGCCTGACCTATCACTACATAATAAAAAAGAAATCCGCTTCCCGCTGTCCGTCCCCATAAATGCTTATATCTTTAAATTAACTATTAATTTAAAAAATAAAGTTTGATTGATGTCATACAATAATAACTACATTTATAATTACTAATATAAATTATATTTAAATATTAATGGCATGTTTCGACAGTACTCAATTTTACCTTATACTAACATCATTTTTTCGACTTATCATTAGGTGGTAAGGGGTTAACCTATAATGGACTATGTACAAGTCGATCATGTTAAAAAGATTAAAAGTACGCAACGGATTCTAATGCTATTTTTTTTAATAGATAGAATGATCTAAGAGGAAGGTTTACATGTATAATAACATAGAAGTTTGTCAAACCCATTATATGACATCGGCAAACACTAACCCTTTTCGACAAAAAAGGCAAAGTGCGAGTAATAATTTGAGCTAGTTATCCAAATACTTTACCATCATATTAATGTCAATGGTGTTTAACATAAAAACAGAGCGAAGAAAACTAATATTCTGATAAAACATTATTATTATAAATACATTAAACTAATTCAAGTAATACACGCTACCATGAGTTTGACATACACATATTATTATACATATTATATTCTGTTAATGGTTAGTTTGTGGTCAAATTGGGAAATGATTCAAACTATTAGTCTATAATTTTACTAAATATATTAATAATTACTATTGGGAATCATTGTTAAATGCCGACCACTAATAATTCTAAAATTATAAACAGTAAAAAAAAGTGATATAAAAAATATATATAAAATATGCTTACCGAAGTGGTGATCCTTTTATTCGACTATTTGATGAATTATTTGAAGGCGACTGACTCTGTAGGCGAGTAGACGGAGAGCCGTTAAGCAATCTGTCTGTAGAACTGTTATTTGACGGAGAATGGCTTCTTAAACGACCTAACAAACATAACACTAAATAATATAAAGTTTATTTTACTGTAGTGTCAACTCTAATGATTAGCTTTTGACAAGATTTGAAATCCATTATTATATAAGTATGACATAAGTATTCAAATTTTAAGGCGTTATTTTTTTTTCATTTGACTTAGCGTATATAGAATAAACTCTTCCTCGTACCAATACTTAAATCTAAAAATAAATCCCCTTTTGCCGTGGTCATCGCATCACATCCGAACGAATGGACAAATTTTACTAAATATATTCTTGTTGTGTTAGTTATTATCTTGAGAAGGTTCATATGAAGAATAAAATCGGGAAAAATTGCTGGGAAATCGGGAAAAATAATATTTCATAAATGTCTTTATAAATCCTTAGTAGCTGTTAACGTCAAACGATACGAAATTCTGGTCGGCTAGTTCATTTAATAAAATCAAGGAAAGACTCGCATTCTTATCTCGTATCAAATACTGTCTGTTTGCTACAAACCTTTTCTAGTCTATTTTAATTTGTTTTTTGTTTTAAGTCAAATGGATGAGTTTATTCTATATGCAGTAAGGCATAAGAGAAAAAAAACGAAAAGTCATTTTGATCACGTTATTTTTATGTAGATTTCTTAAATTAGATATACTGAACATTGTTTAAAATGAACACTATTTTGAAAGGACCTATATAGCATAAGATTTTAACGTCATTTCAACAGCTTCACTCTACCATCGTAATTCTATCAAACCGATAAATCCAATCCTTACGTAGACGTTTCACATACCAGAACTAACAGGTTTATCTCTACCTGCGTTGTTCGCACTGCAAAAACTGGAAATCATATATCTCTTTCCGGAGAAATACAACGTAGACGTATTTAAAGCATGAGTGAATAGGCTTCTGTGGTTTGTAGTTTCTGCGCACTAGGAGAAATTATTTTATACACGCAATTGTACAAAGTGACTTATCCTATTATAGTATCATAAAGTTTGTTAGAATAGATTGATGTTTGTTATTATTTAACGCAAACTACTGAACGGATTTAGATGAATCATTACAGGAATATAGTGTATAAATCAGAATAACGCATAGACTACAATTAAGTAAGTAGTAGTAAGCAATTAGCTACCTTATGTTAAGTTTATTTTCATGAGACAACTTTTACAGCATTGTCGAAACAAAAAAGTGTCTACCTGAACTAGTAGGAGAATGTGGCCTTATTCTACTTGTGGATGGTGACTGCCTGGACAGACCACCGACCGCGGCTGTAGTGGGGGAGTGAAGCATACCATCTTCAGGGAAACCTGCAAGATATTCATTCTTTTACCACACAAAACTTCTGTCTAAGTGTGGCATCGCACCGTTAGCGTTTTTGGAACGAAGTTTCATATCGCGAGGTACACGCGCTAAGGGATATAAAAAAGGTAACAAGATTTTTTTCTTGACACTTCTTGCTATAATATGAAAACTCCATAGAGACGCTGCTTTTTAAATTTATTGAGGGCAAGTACCTTTTACCAACAGGGAATCCGTCTGCTTTATTTCGTTCCAATAGCTACTAAAGCAAATTTTACAAATTTGCAGAGTTATACTCCGAAGAGATATGATCACACATATGACATTTTGCTTATTCACAATACACTACACAATATTTACAATATAATATATATATGATATAATATATTTCTCACGATTCACGATTGCAATTGGTAGGACAAGCAAGTGCTAAAAAAACTTACCACCATTATCACTACTATCAGCGACACTAGCATTACCCCTCCAATACGCAGCATTCATATCCACATGAACAGTTGGAGTGGGGAGATCTCCCCAATTGTTATTCCACCTCTCTCCGTTCCCTTCCCAGGCACCGTTACTAGGACCTTCCAATCCCAAATCCCATTTCTGATTATTCGAATCCCACTTCTGATTTTGATTCCACTTTTGAGATTCATCCCATTTTTGGGTGTTTTCCGCCCAATTTCGTACATTGTTGGAGTTATCTGTCCAGTTGTCTTGCGGCCATTCTCGTTCAGTCCAGGTGGTAGGTGGCAATGTTAGTCGAGCCCCAGGAGTACTACTCCTCCGTCTTCTGTCGATAAGGCTTTCCCTCGGTTCCCTATTTTTGTGGTCTGGCACCGCGTATGTTGCTTCTACTAGATTAGAAATTACTTAATAAATATTTTATGTTATATGTAAAATAGAAAAAATGTGTTTCAATTCAGAATAGTGACCAAGATATATTATACACACACAATAACGTAAATACTTATACTAATATAGTACACCTGTTAAGCTCTATTCACACTATTTACACTTATTAATCAAAGACAACAAAAGTTTATAACATTATTTAAAAGCTAATCAAATACCTAATCTGTACTAATAATAAAAAGAAAAGACTTTATTTTTTTTTCCAAGGTCTTATATTATACACAGATGAAAATATAAAAAAGATGGACTGCAGGGACTAGAATATCATTTTTTTTATATGATTCATGATTTTAAATTGTTGCTGTATGTTTTTTTTTCTTATTTATGTTTTTGTGAGTTTTTAATGCGGTAACAAATCAATAACAAACCGATTTTTATGGTTTTTTTTTTAGAAAAGTAGGTCATGATCCCCGAGGTGGTCCCATATTAATTAGTCTTATTGAGTTTGTAAATTATATGCGATAAGATAATGTAACATAGTGCTATGACACCCTTAAACGCATGACCATTTTGTTTTGTATAATTTATAGATGTTAAAGATTTGTTGTATGACAAGTACTTAATAGACCAGTTTAAGTCAAAGAATAACAATTACTTATTAGTGTACAAACTACATTGTAGTAGAAAAGTAGAAATTAAAAAAACAAAAAAGTGAATAAATTAGTATTTCCCCTTTAATATAAGAAAATAATTACATACAGCGACAAAGTACAAAATATAACTTACCATTATCAATACCATTTTGTCTCTCATGTAAATTCTCAGATGTATGTAGGCCGGGCGACCGCAGCTGTTCGGCCGTAGGTGTTTTACTGCGTCCTAATTGGTTATTGTTTGATGAGGCTAAAATTCCAAAAACTAAAATATCAAAAATGTGAATGTGCACACCCGAGTATTAAAAGAGTGTATATGTTGAAAGACAAATCCTTTGATTTGGTGCTTTAGTGCTTATAACAGCGAATATCGCTCACATAGGGTAAAAGGTATCACCTGTAAGTATAAGTACAATCCTCAACACCGAAATACATGTCTAGTACTGCGATGTTCATCTGACTCTAGGCGAGCCGTTAGTCTGACTGTAACGCTGAAAGAATTCGCCACGTGAGTTTTTATATGTACAGTGTAGTACATGCGATGTGCATAAGTACATGCTATGTGAGTTCATTTAAGTAGTGCAAGAGTACATGCAGTGTGTATAAGTGCATGCGACATGTATTAAATTGTATTATGTGAAGTAGCATCCAGCATGTAGAAGTACATATAACGTGTGATAATTTATGGTGTGTGAATTAGCATGCGATGTGTATAGAAGTACATGTAACTTGTGTTAAATTATGGCGTCTGAACCCGCATGCAGTAAGTAAAAGTACATGCGACGTGTGTTAATTTATGTTGTCTGAACTAACTTGCAGTGTGGAGAAGTACATGCGACGTGTACTAATTTATGTTGTGTGAACTAGCATGCAGTGTAAAGAAGTATATGTATCGAGTTAATTTATGCTGTCTCAACTCGAATGCAGTGAGTTAAAGTACATGCGACGTGTCAATTTATGTTGTCTGAAATAGCATGCAGAGTGTAGAAGTACATGCGACATGTGTTTATCGATGTTAATCTGAAGTAGCATGCAGTGTGTAGAAGTACCTATAACCTGTGATAATTATGTCGTGTGAATTAGCATGTGATGCGTAGAAGCACATGAAACGTGTACTATTGTATGTTATGTGAATCAGCATGCAGTGTATATAAGTACATATAACTTGTCTTAAATTATGGCGTCTGAACCCGCATGCAGTAAGTAAAAGTACACGCGATGTGTGTTAATTTATGTTGTCTAAACTAGTATGCAATGTGTAGAAGTATATGCGACATGTACTAATTTATCTTGTGTGAATTAGCATGCAGGGTATAGAAGTACATGCAACGTGTAATAATTTATGCTATCTGAACTCGTATGCAGTGAGTAAAAGTACATGCGACGTGTGTTAATTCATGTTATCCGAAATAGCATGCAGTGTGTAGAAGTACATGCGACATGTGTCTATCTATGTTTGTCTGAAGAAGCATGCAGTGTGTAAAAGTACATGTAACTTGTGTTAATTTATATGTCTCAAGTTGCATGCAGTGTGTAGAAGCACATGCAACTTGTGTTAATTTATGTTTGTCTGAAGAAGCATGCAGTGTGTAGAAGCACTTACGATAGGCGGTTATTTACGTACATACGAGTACATACTGCAATGCAATATATGGTTTGTGGTGATGAGGTTTTAATAAATTTATGTTGTACAATGAGATTATTGAAGTACAAAATGGTATATACGGTGATGGCGATATAATTAATAACGACTTTTTAAAAACAAGTGTTTTTTCAATATGACGGGAATAATGTGAGCATTATATGTATTTTTACACCTCTCTCGGTATCGCAAAACTGTTACAGACTATCGTTGCATACAGTCAAAACATTATAATTTCAAAAGCACATGAATAAACTTTTTACATTACACCTTAACATATCGCAATCTTACTGGCTGGGCACATAATTAATAATACTGGACAGATTAATTTTTTATTCAAATTTAAATACACATTGTTACTAGGACACCATTTGCGTAATTTTATCGCCATTTAGAACCGAAAACATAGATAACTTGATTGTTTTTTAAAAAAATAATGGGATAACATAAAAGTTGTGATGAATCTATACAAAGGGAATGATCATAAAACCTCGTGATGAAACTGCTCATATAAAAATATAGCCCATCGTATCGCACCGTCAAAGAATTACTTAGATTTGTTTCCGTGTTAGAATGACCATCAAAAAGCCCTGATTTAAATATGATAGAGCATATTTGGTGCGAAGTGAAGAAAAGGGTTTCTAATCGACGATATGGTAAACTAAGTGAGCTATACAAAGTTTTCTAAAGAATGGAGCTCCATTTCTGTTGTAAAAAAAAAGCGCTACAAACTATTAACTTAGAATAAAATTAATAAATAGCAAGTATTAACATTATTACCGTCTAATTGAATTTGATTTTTTTTATCTTAGTATCCACAGAAACATTGTGCAGTTTAAGAATAGTTCTAATTTGTTTGTCTAGCCATGTTACTAGTTAAATTTGTACTATCGCTAATTAATTATTATTTTAAGAAAATTGGAAGTCTTTAATATTTTGTCCCAGTTCTGTTTACTCTGTAGATGTAGCCGTTTCACAAGAAGTAACATACAAGGACATATGACATAGTATTTTTTTTCAAAAAATGTTTTATAAATCGATCTTAGTTATATGACTACCACTGAATATGCAGAGTAAAGTATAGGCACAAGCACCGTGATTTAATTTACATAGCGTGTAGACATTGCGTAAAAGTACATGCGACTTGAATTCATGAATGTAGTGTAAAGAACGTGCATTGCGTAACTTGAGTTCAAGAATGTAGTTTGAAAAATGTGCAGTGCGTAAAAGTACATGCGACTTTAGTTCATGAATGTAGTGTGAAGTATGTACAGTGCATTAAAGTGCATGGGACTTGAGTTCATGTATGTAGTGTGAAGAACATGCAGTGCATAAAAGTACATGCGACATGAGTTAATTTATATAGCCTGTAAGACATACAGTATGTCGAAGTCCATGCAACTTGTATTCATTTATGTTGTCTGAAGTAACATGCAGTGTGTAGACGCACTTACTATGTGTAGTAATTTATGTACATACGTCATACATATTTCAATATTTAAGTTGATTAACTCTAAGGGCGAAAAGTCGTAAGAAATTTATTATACAAACTTATGCAATAAGTTTCTCACGATGGTCCAGGGCATAGACACGTCTATAACGCCGCAACGCTAACTGACGATTCTAGCGGCGCGGCGGTGCAGCGCGGTTGGTTATGTGTTTTGGCCCTAACCGTCTTATTAATAAACACGGAGTAAAGTAATCCAATGCTAAACCTGGTATTATAGATTTTATTACAATGTGATATTAACCTAATTTTACTCCAACGTTAGTCAATGTATATTAACGTGTATATTAATAAGACGCTAAATGTAACGTGAAATTTTGTGCAACTTGTATTGTGCAATATATGTTTTTTTTTATGAAAGATACGCAGTTTGTTTCAGCAATATGTGAAATATTCAGTACGTATTTTCAATACAAAGTACATGCAATATTTGTGGTTAAATGTATAAAATGTGAATTAAAAGGGCAAAAATTGTATTTATAAAAAAAGAACTTATTTACAAAATAAACATATCTTCTAATTTTGTTTTCTATTTAACCCACTTCGATATATTTAGATTTTTACAGTTTTACTGTGCGTATTTATATAGTAAACAATGTATCAAAAACGGTATTCTATAGTGTGACAAATACAGAACGATAAATGTTTATACATATCTACATATAGATCGCTTGTATAGATTTAAATACCGAAATATCGTATAGCTAAAATATCAATTCGTAATAATATCTCATGTTCAATAGTTAGTAAACTCCGTATGAATATGTAGTAGTGTGTACAATATACGCAGTGAGTGTAAGTACACGCGATATGTATTAATTAATTAAGTATTTAGTTTAAACGTTCATTCATTTATTTATTGTGAAGTTCATGCAGTTATTGTTAGTGCATGCGCAATGAACTAGTTAACTAAATGTGTAAGTACATGCTATTAGTGCAAGTACATGCATCCAGGATTAAATTATGAACTAAATAATTAGGACATGCAGTTTGAATGAATACATGATGATACATTAATTTTGTTGCTTAATTCATGCAGTAAGAATGAGTAAGGGAGACGCGAGTTGAATTAATGTGTATTTAGTACATGCAGTTAGTGTGATGCGGCGTGTGTAAATGTAATGAGTGTTTAATATATGCAGGTAATGCGTACGCATGCATGCAGTAACTGTGAGTTCATGACACCTTTATTAATTAATCAAATGTGTTGTAAACGCAATTCAAGTGAGCACATGCAACCAGTATTAATTTATTAAACGTGTAGTAAGTATAGGCAGCTAGTGTGAGTTCATAGGACCCGTAGTAATTTATCAAATATCTAATAATGCAATTATTGTAAATAAATGGGTCCAATATCAATTTATTAAATGCAGTACATGCAGTTATTTTGACTTTATGAGACCAGTATTGATTTGAACATGTACATGAAGTTAATCTGAGCACATGTAAAAATATATTAAATGTGTAGTGAGTGCATACAGTTGTTGTGAGTTTATTGCACTAATTTATTACATGCAATGAAAAAGAATTTGTTAAAATTAATTTGCAGTTAGTGCAATACATGCAAATAGTGTAAGTACATGCAACTAGTATTAGTTTATTAAAAGTGAAGTAGATGCGACCTTTATCCAGTTATGAAATTTATACATGCACCCTATATTATTTTATAACATGCTAAATACGCAGTAAAATTTGTTAAGTGCATACAAAATGCAATTAGTATGAGTACATGCAGCGTGCATTAATATATTAGAAAAATGTAAATGTGTAGTATATTAATGTATATTAAATGTGTAGTACATGCAGTGGGTGAATACATACGTGTTTTAATTTGTTAAATGTTTAGCACAGGTAACGCGTGTTAATTTATTAAGTATGTGTATAGTGTAAGTACATGCTTCAAGTATTTAATACATGCAGTTAGCTAATACATGCGATGCGTGTTAATTGATTAAATGTGTTATTTCAAAGGAGTTTGCGTCAAATTGGTCCCTATGAAAAATACACAAGTAATTATTTTTTTGTGATAGAGCATAACATATACCTAAACAAAAAAATAATTAAAAAATTAACCAACCGGGTTGTACAATCGCGTGCAAAAGAGGGCAAGATGTTATATCCGATTAGAGCATGTCCCGTGCCGTTTATTCTATTGAGCTGTACAGACAAGAACGATTTATCAGAATTTAATATCTTCCAAAGAAATGTATTTCTGATAAGAGTCCGCATACCATCGAGACATGTGAGAGCACGACAGTGTCATGCCTACATATTAATAGATAGAGACCAAACAGGTAAGCAGTCAATTGTACAATATTAATGTACGTGTCTTACAGGCAGTCGCACGTTGGGGAGCTGTGCGCACGTATTATCTGTGATTTGGTGTATGAGTTTAGCACGTCACGAATGATTTAATCCTCCAGCAGCTTTTTTGAATAATGTGATTGTTGACGTAGACCACTAAAAAATAAAAATCTTGTAACCTTGTTACTTGTCACTTTGTAAATAATCTTTGTTTGTATGTACTATTGATATGCAGAAATAAGTATATAAAATAATTAGGCATATACTTATATATTAAGGTAGAAATACGTGTATTTGTATATATTAAATAAGTCAATATGTATTTGTCAATTAGTAAATAGTATGTACTTATTTATTATTAGTACGTAATAGTATATTTTATTATTAGAATTGCTTTGTGCGCGCTATCCGTTTCTCACAGTGCAGTCGTACTCTCCGTAAGTCTGCTGGAAGAGATTTCTTTTAGAAATAATCTATGCCTGTTGTGTCCTGTATATAAATGTATTTGTTATTTACTGTACGCTGTGTACAATAAATTGTTTGGTAGTAAATAACACCTTTGTTTTTATTTATTACATTTGAATAATTAACTAGTATTATATAACAGTTAGCGACTGTGTAAATAGCCTTTTTCTATTCTAAAGTAGAAACTCTTATAAAATATAAAATCTCAAGCAGACCATTTTTTTATTATTACAGTTTGATTCACTTTTGTCGATGACTGTACAAATACCCGGTTGATTATGAAAAAATATTTTTTGTTTTTTTTTTTAATAATATCATAATACCTATCAAAAGACACAAATCTCATGTATATTGATAAGTAGGACCACCTTCCATACATATAAATTAAGACACAATTTACAATTAATAACAACCTCGATCTATGAAGTAATTAAAAATTTAAAAAATACACCTTATAATTGTTATAATATAAGATGCATAGATATAAAACGAAGCATTAAACTGATTCCCGCCGACCGCAATTGCATGCTGTTGACGTCATGACCGAATAAGTACGACATATTATAAGCCTGTTTTTTAATCTGAGACTAAATTGACAGATCTAAATATCAAGTTTACAAATAATTATACCTGTATTTTATTTATAGTGTTGTCCTAAGAGTCCGATTTTGTCAAAACGTAAATTAATGTCGATTTTCTGATTATTATTAGATTATTAACTGACATCGAATAAGAGAACGTTATTTCAAAGATTCTTTTTTTATTTAATATACTTAGCGTACTTCCGACGGGGGGAATGGAAATCGATGAAAATACTTAACTTTTGGTGCAATTACACAAGATTGTATTGATATTGAAGTGGTTTTTTTTTGCAATTTATTGAATTGTAAATTATGTTAACCTTGAATTTTAAATTCAAATTCAAATTTTAAATTCCTTCAATGTATTGAAATGTCCAAATGCGTCCGTTGTGCCTGTTGTGTGCATCAATTACCTATCATTATTTTCTGTAAAGTTCTGTTGCATTATTGTTTTTCTATAATCCGAATTATTTTAAATTAAAAAAATAGCCCTGGTTCTACAATAACAAATAATTATATGACTGTATTATTGGTGCTAAACAGGGATACTAATATATGGATATATTTGTGTAGTTACAATTTAGTATACATTATCCCCCGAGGTAAGGCAATTTAACACAAAGTACCCTTGTGTTAAATTGCCTTACCTCGACTACGAGAAACTTATATTTAAAGCTTATTATAAATGGTTATAAATCCTAGTTATTTTGATTAGGAATGTTTAGAAAGGCATAATGTTCATATTTCCGCGCGTTGGTCGGAGTCCTCCGTGAAGACAAGGCAAAGGCGTAGTGGTTCATTACCAACAAGACTATCGGTGGTATAGTGCAGAAACTTGCACCGGTGATCTACCGCCTTACCTACAGTGACAATGTCATGTTCTAGTTCGGAGGGTAGGGCAGCCGGTCGATTGCACAATTGGCCTTAAACTCTCGCCACGCAAAGACGCATTTACAATTTAATATATCTATAGTGACTATACACTGACCTCATCTCTTACGACCAGGAGAGCCGCGTACTTGTTCGCTATCTTTTGCCACAAAAAATAGTACAGTTCGTTTATTTTGTTAGGCAAAAATAAGACTTTTAAATTAAATGAATACGAAGCTTTTTGGGAGGACTTCCTCAAGTAACTCCACAGTAATAGAAAGGACTGTATAGCCCATGTGTTCAAAACCAAAGAAAAAAATTATCAACTCGGTCATACATAAAGTCGATGACATTAACAATAGGTTAGTTATACAATATGTAGATGAAGAATCCCATAATTTTGAGTATTGAAACAATCGAGTCATTATCTGAATAGAAAATGAAATTAATATTTAAAAAAAACAACACATTGTCTTTTTATACATTTTGTTTTACGAAAATACGAATAATGTCATTTATTAACCTACAATTATGAAGCGTATTAATTGTGGATTTATTCGTTCTAAATACACATGTTCCGATTTTCCAGAACAGTTTTCGATAGTGGCACGACACTATTTACGAATCGCAAAAAGCTGACAACATTGCTAATGTCAATTTAGTCTCTGAGATTAAAAAACAGGCTATAGTGACAGCAGCTGAAGTAATATTGCAGACTATTTTAATTGTATGATTATAAAAGTAAACATTAAAATTTGGAAATCATAATATTAAAATGCACCATCCTTTTAGTTATGTTAAGATTTGGCTTGGCAATTAAAAGTAACTTTGTATATTATTAAATGTGAACTACATGTATGCCGAAACAAATCTAAAAATGTTATTAATTGTGAGAACATGCGGCGCGTGTCAGATTATTATAGCACATGCCGTTAGTATAACTACTTGCGACCAGTATTATTTTTAACGAAATATGTAGTACATGCAGTTTGTATGAATACATGCGGTGTGTTTTGTTTTGTTATTTTAATGTAAGTAGTTAGTGTTTGCGTATGCGTGTGAAATTATACATGCAAGTAAGGTCTAATGAGCGTATATGTAACTAGTTTAATTAGTGTACTACGTATTATGCGTGTTGATTTATTACACATTTATTACATGCAGTTAGTACATGCGTGCATTAATTTATGTATTTTGATATATATTACATGAAATTTTTCTTATGTCACAGAGACCTAACACTCGGCTCTAATAACTGACAACCTAGGCAACACTGATGATATTGTTGGTTGCTAACTTATAGCCGGGTTCTTAGGCCATAAGTGCAAGTCCATCGGCTACCATACCCTCCAGCACGTAACACGACATATACATAATATATACCTTATGGCAGCATGAATAAGGCAGCATTAAGGCGATGGTAGCGATCCGGGCGAGCAGTACCTAGCAAATAACGGTAATTGATACAGTGCGTATAAGTGATGCGTGTGCGCGGTGTCCACGTACCGGGCGGCAGGCGCGTGGCGGACCGGCTGCGGGGCGCGCGAGTCCCGCTCCGTCGCCACACGACGAGACGCGTCTCGGACAGCGCGGGGCACTCTTTGAGTACCTGTCGCATTACACATTACACATACGGTGATTATTAATAAACTTCTCTGCTCTCACTGCCAAACTTCATGTGATTTGTTGATGATGTAACATCTTAAGCTAACATTTTGCATATCAAAAGTACGTGTACAACTTAATTTTTTATCAATTCGGATATTTTTGATAAAAATTAAATAAAACTACTATTATTGTACTCTACTATTATAAATGCGTCGTGAATATTATGGTGTAAATAGTGAAACTAAAAGTCTGAAAGAAATATACTTAGTATTTTTTAATAATAATTTATATAAAGCACATTGTGTTGTAATATTAATTTGCGTCAAATTACCTGCACAACGTGCTGATGGGGCGCGTGTCGAACATCAGCATCACCGATTTGAAGCAACAAATCTCCTTCTCGTAACCCGGAGCATCTACTACGATCTAACACCTATACAAATAATACGAGTAAAATATAAATAATAAACTTATTAACTATTAAATGACAGCTAATCGAATTTTTTCCACATTTCTTATGTTGAAAAAAAATCGTTGAACAAACTGCCTTCTTTATGGTAAGAAAGACTCGACGTCTACAAAATCCATAGATTTTAATTATGCTTTGCCAACCTGAGGCTGAAATGCTTACCAGCAAGCAAGTCTACTAGATATTATACCCTCCAAACCAGAACATGACTATAGCGAGCACTGACATGACCACAAAAAACATAGTTATTTAATTCCTACATATCTATTTGAATTAAATTATTTATTTTAATTGAATTATTATTTGTAGTTTAAATTTAATAAATAGGTACTACAAATGCATCATAAATTATTTGATTGAATTAAATTATAAAATATAAATAAATTAAAAAAAAACAAATGAAAATGTAATAATTGACAAATTTTAACAATTTTTTTATTTTTGATATGTTTTATTAAGAGATAATAATGTTAATATAGCATTAAGAGAAAATAATGTTAATATAGCCTTAAATAAAATTTGTATACCAGTTAAGTCTGGTGAAATAGGCGAAGCATAAATGATTCTTACAACACCTCCATGTACCCTATTTATGCACAAATAGAGTTATTATTATTATTATAAAATGGCTAAGCTCGCATAGCCGGTGCCGGTGGTATCAATCCGGTCGAACCACCTTCCCTGATTAATTGCAATAGGTTGCAATCTAAATTACTAGATTATTCAACCAGCTACCAATGGGGTCTTCACATCCCTACACTAAAATTGTCATCTTCAAATACTATATACCTTTTTCACTTTCTGTCCATGTACACTGTCAGCTATCGTGAATCCAAAACCAGCGTTGCCTCTCCTTAACGTCAGCACAAACTCCCGGCCGCTCTCATTCATGTTACTATCACGGGATTGATGTTCTGTAAAGTTATCGACAGCTAATAGGAAAGTTAGAAAACCCTTTTAAATGGCTTCTGTATTGCTCGTTGTGAGGATTATACATATCTACAAATTCGGTAATTTTGTAAAACACAATAAAAGATGCAAAAAAAAAGCTGAATGAGTAAAAGTGAAGCCTGAAAAGTGAAAAGGAAAATAAGGTGTTTACTCTTGAATAAGATTCATAATCAATGAATGAATCTCCATTGCCATTGGACATCGCATCGAGTGTGAACGGATTAAACGATTTTGCTAATACTTACTTTTTGTTGTGTTCTTTAAAAAAATATACAGTACTATTTAAATTATGCGCTTCGGTTATACTCGTCAAGCTTCGGAAATCCGAATGTATTTTAAAGATATCTATATTGAGTTGTTATAACACATAGTAAATCATTTCACTTCAATTTAGATTAGGTCAGCCAATTTACAAATATAGTTTATAGCAGTATACAATGTAAAAAGAGTAAAAAGTGTAAAGCCGAAGCGCATAGTTTAAATAGTAGTACTGCAAGTTCGTTTTAAATCAACATTCATACCTAAGACAGAACAAAGTCTATCGTTTCGGTTAGAATCATAAATAATAATTATGAGGATAATTAACATAATAGGTAAGGTGACGTGCAGGACCTCGCCCGGATTGTTACTACCGCCTTATCTATAGCTTATTATATATAGCGCCTTATCTATATATAGCTTGGTTGATTTATGTCAATATAACGAAGATAGGTGTAACTCATTGTTTGAAAATCATTTACTTTACCATACACCTTCCAAACCAAACTTGTCTAG
>NJDC01000144.1:375599-388631 GCA_002245475.1 Calephelis virginiensis
TATGACATAAGATTTAAAAAAAGTTATGACACGATTTAAGTTTTTAAAATAGCAAACCAAATTGCTTATTTAATGTCCAATGTTTTTAGTGTCTTTTGACTTTTTTCCATTCTTTCCTTATTGTGCTGTAATTTAAAATTTTGTGATATATTGTTACAAATTATAAATTACAATATCACGCTGTAATTTCTACTTATTTTCAAGATGAATCATCTACCAATGTCTAATGTAGGCTGCCTGTCTAAAGATCTAACTCTGATTGCAATACTAAAAATGGAATGGTAAATTCAGACTATACATTTTTAATAAGTACAAGTCGTTAACAACTATATTTTACTCATTCAGAGTTTTTTGTATGAATACATTACAATGTTTGAATGTTTTGTAATAATATTTTGTACATAATCATAACACACATAAAGCCGAACCCTCAACTCGAACGTACATGGCCTATCAATCCTATTATATTCCAATATGTTTCGGCTCCACTAGCTAACATCCGTTTTTAACGGACTAAAAAAAAGAAGAAAGCTGCAGATCCTATTCCTGCACATATATTTTTAACAGATTTTAAAACATTTTATTATTTGAAAAATAAAGGAAAAGTCCTAAACCATTTTTATATCATAATTGGCCCGGGAGAATTAATTAGTCTGACCGCGAATCTGTTATCACGGATCTACAAGGCTAGTGTTTAAGAGTTTCGAGTCGAGCAAATTGTTGTTGGATTTATCTGTAAAAAAAAAACTCGCCAAATAAATTTTAACCTACTAACAATTTAGACCAGGTAAAAAATACAGAGTTGACCGAAAAAAATACACTACTCACTAGTTTTTGTTGTAAACGTCTTCTTAACCCTTTTAAAAATATAGACAGAGTGATAAATGTAATATTTGTTGTATGCGATATTCTAAATATCTGAATAAGAAATCCAGGATATTAAAAAGTTTATATTCAAGAGCCCCAATATCACACTACTGACAAATATCGACGATCGTGTGGACGCGCCGTCGATCATGGCCCGAATTTCCTTTGATGATTGTCCGAAAAACCGACCGCGACACAGCGGCGATCACGTTCGATTACAATCCATCATGGCCACTCACGACGATTACGAACTCTACACAATCGTTAACGTCTGTCATGAGTCATCATGGCCCATTGTGAAGACGCAGCGTTAAAATAGTAACCATCACAATCACGTTCTTCTTTTGTCGACTTCAGTTAAAAGTGGAAAACAAATTGAGGGTTGAAGTATCAAACAAATTTAGATTTTTCTTTTTTCAAAAATCGACATTAATTTATATTTCAAAAATCGCCATCATAGGACAGCACTATAAAAAAAGACGCAGGTATCGTTATTTGTAATCTTGACATTCACTTTTGGCGCCTTAGAGAGAAAAGAAGGTCAAAGTTTTTTCATAATTATTGAATTTCGTTAAGTGAAATTATATTGAGTGAAATTAGTCAATTTTGGTGGCATTTTGTACAGTGAAAGTGCACAAATGAAATTATCGTGAAGAAATTAGCGTATCGTGTATTTCCTAGTTGCCGCCAAATCTCACTACATGAGTTAAAGTAATAAGGCCACCACTTTACCCAAGACCCTGACATGACTTATTGACAACTTATAATTAATTAATTATAACTGAAACCCGATTTTGGTAAATTTGATGCGAATTTCTGCCAAACCTAAAGAAAGCAAATAAAACTTGAAATCTATGTCTGTCAATTCAGTCTCTGAGATTAAAAAACAGGCTATAGTATAAAATAAAAAATATACAATAAGTATATGCACTTCTTACCATCTAACCACGCTGGACTGTGGGGTACTATACTCCGGATCTGCAAGTAGCCTTCGGTTTCCGGTATCCCTTCAGCTCCAATAAGTGTAAAGCCCAAACCCTAAAAAATAACATTGACAAAAACTAAGTACCTACTGAGTATGTATACGAAAGTAGTTATAAATAATTTAGTCTTTGTCATGCAAAATCGTATTATTCATAGGTTCCTATGAAGATTATGTGCCACGTATTTTTCTACTTAGCAGTTCGCACGTTGAGTACATCAGTAGGACCGTGACCATTGCCGGGTGGTACTAACGACCGATACCACAATGCGACGCTTTTCACTGTCGTTTCAGACAGTAAGGTAGCATCTAGTTACTGACATTAAAAGACTTAACAGCCTGAGGTTCGCAATGCACCAATACCTTTGGCTTTTGCTACAAACGACGTGTATTTCTTACCATCAATCCGTCTGCTTGTTTCCCATCTAACCCACAAAAACAAAACTAAAAGAGCAACATTGCCCGGGATTGGATTTATGCTCGGTTAGTGATAGGTTTGCCACCTTACCACATTGTGGGGCTAAGTACCTTCGGCTAATCATGAGTGTCCTGGTTGTACCTCTGCCTCGCCCTTCGAGGATACGGGAGGATAAGGATATAAATTTGTCTTATCTTGCCTATGCCTTATTTACCTTATATACCCAGGTAGGGTATGTAAATGTATTAAAGTAAGTGATAAATCTTAATTTACCTGTGTGCCTTTTGTAAGTGTCATAGTAAATCTCTCTCCCCGAAGTTCTCCACTTGGCGGTGGTCCATTCACTTGATTGTTATTGCCATTTTCGGCTGCCATTTTTTCAGCTGAAAATAAAGTTTTATTTGATAAACATTTTTAATTTTCCCAAACATTGACCATCTCGTTAGTTGACTGGTTACCGCACATGCCTAGCTCTATCGACCTAACGCAAGGCTCGGGTTCGGTTGCCGACGGGGGTAGGCATTTGTGTGATGAACATTTAGATGTCTGTATTTCCGGGTCTAGGTGTTTATAAACTTTATTTTTGTATCTGAGTATTTTTATGTATTAGAATCTTTGAGTAACATAAGTTGCTTACTTTGGGGTTAGATTCAATTTGTGTAACTTGTCCTGGGATATTTACTATATATTACTAATAAATATAAAAAACTAAATAATGCGATGCTGTTATATATTTAAGTATGTAACTTAATCTCACATCATTGACTAAACTGAATGCAACGAAATTTGGCAAGTACTTACTCCACAACCCTTAAAAAGACACAATCTATTTTATATACCAGTAGACGTAGATGTTTTCTGTGAAGGAGTGAAATAGGTTAGTCCTAGGCTCAATAGAATTAATAACCATTTTTTGTATTCAAGTTGAGCTATCGAGAGTAACTAGCAAGAGATGCTGAAGCGAAAATCTTCTAACCGACATCACATGGATCAACGCACTCATATGACATTCAATGAGAAATGTTGTAAGTCGACAGCGTAGTTCAAATAGATCTACAGCTGAGTACTGCGTGCGGAATATGATTTAGATAAGTTACAATTGTGAATTAAAACCTTGTTTCATACAACTGTCACTACTTATTGTTTCGTGTATTCCTGTAATTATAACGTCACTATTAGCCATTGTAGTCTTCCAGCTTTGAGAATAGGATACCCTGTTAACTTATGTACACAAAGAGACTAGCATTCCAGCGTGGGGTTATCAGAGTAACATTAAAAGCAGAATTAATTAAGAGCATTATGAAAAAAAACAAAACAATATTACTTAACCTCAACCTACTTCTAATTTTTCCAATACTATTGAAGAGGCACAAGTATAAACTAAACTCACCTCTAAGTCTCCGAGCTTGTAACACAGGGTTCTCATATTGAGTTCTTCGGTTAATATGGTCAACATAATATGAGCCGTATCGTTCATCAGTTACACGCTCCCATCCATATGGCAGCTCATCCTCTCCACATTCACCAAGGGAATGTTTTCTAACTCTTGCTAATCGTGGATCTAACCAATGTGATGTACCAGTGTTGTAACTGAAAATATAAAATAATTTTAAAACATCTATGAATGACCTTTGAATCAAGTTTTAGTCTAACATATTAGACAAAGTCTTTCCAGATTAGAGCACGAAATTAACATATATTTTGAACATTTAAATAAAATAGTAAAATAAACTAAAAAGCATGAGACTAGTTTTAGACTAAAAATCAGTAGTAGTTGCTCAAAATCAATATCCCAAATGCATGTATCTATATAAGCTGTGAGTGTTAAGAAAATATAAGAAATTAATAAAATAATATATCTTTTGTTTGAGGTATTGACATGTAGTCAAAATAAGAGATGTAGACAATTTGTCTCAGTCACACATAGTCATAATTATTGTGATAAAAGTTTGGCCATATGTTAACCACATTTAAATTTTGCAATGGTTCAAATAGTCATATATATATATTATTCCTGCATAATGAAACCAATATATAATCATAGTTAACATTTGAGTTGCTTTGGAGATATTTTCCAATTCACTTCAAGAACTTTCCAGAATTATTAAGCAGTAGACTTCACTCAAATAGAAAAATCAACACTTTTTATAATGTATCATGGTGCAAAAAAATACCGTTTATTTAAATTATTTTTCTTATAACACAAAAACATTGCACTCTTAACTATAAGTTCCTCTTCAAAAATATAAGAAGCTGTGTTCATAAAACTGTGTCTGAATTATAACTAAGAGTTCTTCAAATCTATTTTTAACAAAATATTTACATTATTTTGTTCATAACGCCTACACCGTAATCTGTTTAGTATCAAATCATTCTGATGTATAATACATACATTTATTCTTACAAATTAAGATTATTTTAGACAAGTTTAAAATTTCTAATTACATAAACAGTAAAACTGGGCTTTATATAAGTTAATCTGGTTATTAACAAATATATACTAGCAAGAAATTAATGAGGTTGTTGTCATGTTCTTTTGATCTCTCTTTTCTCGCCACTATGTATAAAAATTAAGTAGCAAAGGGTTGCTTTGGCAGTTGATCAATTTAGTGAAAAAAGATTTAAACAAAACAAATTAATGTAACATTTGATATATATAAAACTAGCCACAAACTTTTCATTTTCTATTATAGTTTTTGTGTAAGCAAAGAAACTTAGAAATTTAGGACTTTAGTCATACATTCTAATAAATGTATTATGAGGACTATGGATGGTTTATGTGAAAGGTCAGTGAACAAGCACACGGCTGCCCTAACGGTAAGAGATAACCATGGTGTAAAGACCCCATAGATGTTACAGGTGTGTCACTGCCCTGTGGCCGAGATGTTACTTATTGTGCAAGGCTTCCGGCTACCCTACCCTCCAGGTCGGAACATGACAGTTGTTATGGCGGCTGCAATAGGTAAGGCGGCTTATATTCATATATATGTATTTTGAGGACAATTGAGTTTTTTTAAAAAAAAAAGTCAGTAAACAAACACTCTGCTATCCTAATAGTAAGAGATAACTGAGGCCTATACACACCAAAGATGTTACAGGTGCGTCGGGATCCCTAGCCAGCAAAGTTGCACAGCACTCTACCACTGGTGGTAGTCTTGTAAGAGATGACCTATATTTTAACCTTCAATTGCATTTGCGAGATGAGATGAGATTGCCTGGCAGAAAGGGAGATGTTCTATTTTATTCAGACGACTCGGACTAACACGAGGAACAGGGTTTTGAAAACTTAATAACTCTTTTGCATTAAAAGTGTCATCACTCTTAAGGATAATTTAAACAAAAATTTGTATTAAACTGCAGTCAGTATATTTTATCTGAAACAGGATTTATAAACACCTTACGAAACAAAAAAAATATACAAATTCTAATAAATTTATACACACATACATTTCCAAAAACTCAATATCAATAAATTAACTAATGAATTACTAAATTTATAACTATGTACATAATATTTAGTCACATAATATGCAACATTATCATTAAGTACATAATATTATGATGAAACATTGTATTCATACATTTCACAATGACATATTTTTTAAATCACTTGTTTTAGATTTGACCATTTATAAAAAAACAAATAAATATTTACTCTTAAAACACCTAGTATACCCAGATGAAGATAAATATATTAGCTTTATATTAAAATAATAAAATATAGACCAGGATGGACAATCTCAATTGAGGTCATTGTATAATAATAATACATTATAAATCTACAAAAAATATAATTAAGAATTTCTGATATAATATTATAATACTTAATTAAATTTATTACATAAAGAGATTGTGTTATAAGTAATTTCAATATAAATTTATAACAGTCTCTATATAAGCAGCTCAAGAATTTTTATCTTCATTGCTTCAGGGTTTGATTTGAGAGAATATATATATATGGGATGGGAGTATATTTTCTTACCCACACCAATTTAATCCTATATTATTAAGAACATTACACTTTATATTGTTATGAAATTATCACTATGGATGCAAGGTTATGTACCCACCAAAATTGGCCAACTTTTCTTTGAAAGGAGTATGTCCGGTGTCCACAGTGCATTACAGTTTTTTTATACTAAAATTACTTTTTTATCATTTGTTTTTCTTTAGATTTTTATCATTGTTATCAACACTAACATCATAAATGTGAAAGTGTGTTTGTTAGTAATTTCACATCGCAATGGACCAATCACTACACAGTATAAAACAAAGTCGCATCCTCTGTCCCTATGGCTGTCTTTTTTTTTTAATTTTAAAAGACAAACATCCATTTTGTTAATTTCCATAAACCATAAAATTTACTGATATGAGTACTTTTAACAGATACCTACTCGATTTTCAATCAAATTCAATTTCAACTTTCATTTCAAAGTATTGATACTAAAATGTACTTAGTATCGAATAAAAGTATCGAGTACCTACTTGGATTTACTCATATTGTTTCATCCCTACCTGTGTCCCTTTGTATGCTTAAATTTTTAAAACTATGCAACGGATTTTGATGTGTTTTTTTTAATAGATAAAGTGATTAAAGGGGAAGGTTTATATGTATATTTTATAACTGTGCAAAGCCGGGGTGGGCCGCTAGTATTGGTATAATTTTTGTATATCGAGACAGTTAAGGGGTTGCAGGCTATTTTTTATCCCAATATCTAAATTGGTGATTTAGGAGAGCTAAATAACCTTATAATGTAAGAGTTATTTAGGGAAACATCTAGTACAATAATAAAACTAATCATTCATTGAAATAAATTTACTAAAGATTTCAAAATTTTCAGATTAAACTCATAAGTATAAAACTTCAGAGTATGTTACACACACACAAAAAATAATGTACTGTGTATGTATATAATTATAATTATCAGTGTTTTTGTTGTATCAGTATTTTTTTTACCCAACATGCCCTAATAAAACTGCTATGTTTATTTATCATAATGGTGCCCCAATCACATTATTCATAGATTAAGAAAGTAACCAAGAACACTAGTCTCCAAGGTAGGATGAAACATGGTAAGAATGAAGGATAATAACAGACTACTGTTGGCTATATACACTATACATACATATAGATGTTACAAGTGTGTTGCTATTCTGTGGCTCAGATGTTACTACTAGCTACCTGTCTTACCAAATATATTTAGGTGGCAGGAATAGATAAAGAGGTGGATCTCAATATGGACAACTTGCTGCACAAAATTTTACCATCAGTGGGCCTGTTAGTAATGACTCATTTAATCTTTGCTTGCTATTAACAAACTACCACACAGACAGTCTATCCTAAACAGAAAACCTGGTCATAAGGAATTCTTCTTCAACTTATTTCAAACTTTTATAGTCGAAGTCATTATTTGTTATCAAGATAATGTAAGTATTATAATCAAATAAAAGATTTACAATTCTTAAATTCAGCTACAAAAGTTACAGTTGATCACAAACAAAATGTTTATAATACCGAGTATAGTATTTAAACATGGTTTTGATGAAATTTCATTCTATTCTTTATACACAGCTTTTTTTCCTTAATTTTAAACGGATTTATCATCAAGTTTTGGAATACTACAGGAAAGTAATTCAGGCTAGCAAATAGACAAACAGATGGTCCCCCAAGACTAAAGATCATTCTATTACTACCAGACAACTCAATAAACATTCTACAAAAGATGCATTACAATTGAACTTACCAGACCCTTATAATTAAAAATATTAGACTTACTCAATAAAATATCTCTCTCCAGAAGGTGTGTACGCTTTTTCCCACATTGGTGGCAGTGGTCCTAGATTATAATCATCTTCATTTTCACTTTTACTATTTGGATCACCAGCTCTCCCACCAACAACTGAACCTGGGCGACCCTCCCTCAGTACCATAGTGATAGTGCCATCAGTTCCAGAACTATGAGTAGATATATTCGCCGACGAGAGTCTATCAGAATCAACTGAACTTTGAGCCATTTCCACAGTTTGTTAAGTCAATCATACGTAACTAAACGCACGAAAACATAACGAACTATTTGCGTAACTCTTGTATATTCACTTGCTTACGACCAGATTTCGTGTATTACTCATCAAATCTTGCCAAATTCCTTAAAAACAAAACGAAAACAGCGTGAAGGGATACTGGTGACACGGTATGAGTCATTTTTTCGTCTGGAGGTTTTGTTTTGTCGCCTGCATAAATAATAAAACTTGAATTTACTTGTTTTTATTTTTTTGAAATTTATTAAAGTTTTGTATTAAGTTTTAAACTTCTCTAAATAACTTATACACTTAAATAATTGACAAATGTTTGTAGAATGTGGCGTTCAATGCCCGAGGTATCTGCACTGCAGGTGCATCGTAACGAAATAATGAAAACAACACGCACATTCCCTGTTCATTACTAACTATAACGGTAAATTAGATAAGTGTTATAAAAAATCTGTATTAAAATATGAGGTTATGTTATTTACAAATTCATATCACTTTCTCACATAAATCACGAAAATTAACTGTTTGAAAATATTGTAGTGCAACAGGTGGAGAAATAAATTCTTAGTAAAATTGAAATCAAATGAATCAAAAATGTCAAATGCCAGAGTAGGACAAAATATAAATGACAAGCAATAGGCATTGACAACAGACAGCAACTTGATGCTCTAAGGTTCAGTGTTACCAGATCGTAGAGCAATTATAGTTGCAGTTTAAAGTACAGTAGATCTACTTTATTTCCACCTGATCTACGGTATAAGTATATGAAGAGCACCGTATTTTCGAAAAACGCTATTAATGTTTAAAAATTAAATCAGATTTTAAAACGCTAACAATCTGATTAATGATAACTCCAAAATTTTTTTTTAGTAGTCCCTGTGGCTGATTATGTATCTCAGTTGCCAACTAAAATGGAAAAGTGTACATCAAATAGCTTTTAAATGACGTGTCTTATATTTGCTATCTCCAGTGACCAACAGAAATACAATAGAGATAGCAAACACAAATGACGTCATTTAATGTACACTTTTTTTCTTTTTTGAGTTGGCAACTGAGATACATAATCAGCCCTCCTGACAAAATCTATACAGCATGATTTTTAAAATGAGGAACTGAATAGAACCAAGTAATAATAACGCTTAATAATGTCGAATTAAATCGTTTAAAAAATGTAATGATAAATCGCAAAGTACAGTTTACAGTTATATACAGCTTATTCAAATTTTAAAAAAATGTCTCGCAACTTAACTACTACCCTTATAGATAATGTTTTATTGAAATATAAAAATTTTTTTTTTTTCAGCCAACTCCGCCAGGCCTTTTTTTGCACTATTGGGCTGCTATCCTTGCCGCAGAAACGTACTTTTGTGCTTAGCAGGAGGGAACTGCTTTTGTTGGACCTAGAGAAGGAAAATAGGTATGGGACGTAAAGGAATGTGCTAAGAATGGAAAATGATAGGGAATACGATACAACTGTGCCGAGAAGTTTGAGAAGCAAAATACGGTAGAAGCTCCGAAAGCCGGGGTCGCGTACCCGTATACCACACCGCAACTTTTGATCCAAAAGCTGAGATGGATACCCTTGATAGACAAACATACCTAATGTATCACTAAATATTATGAAATATTTTAAGCCCTTTCAACTAAAGTTAACTATGAATAAAAATGTCAAATACAACTAAGTATTTTAATGGAATCACTCTATTTACAATAATTGAACTAACTAACTCATATTATTTTATTTTTTGCGAAAACCTAACCATACCGATTTCGCTCTCACGCACACTTTAACAATATACAACCTAACTTTGTGAGGACCGGCCAAATCTTAATATAATAGGGGTGTAGGCTTAAATGGTTATACATTTTAAACATTATTACCAAAACGTAATATTTACGTTTAAAACAGTCCGTATAAATGCTTCACTTCTTGTCACGCTATGGCGTACCTAGTAGAGTCATGACGTCTTCAGCCTACTCATGCGATTGTGGTCGGTGGGAACCAATTTTATGCAGTTTTATATCTTGTCATTCAAAATCATTACTTTTTTTTAATTTTCGTTATTCGTTAGATCGAAAGTGTTATCGAATCTAAACCGTTTTTCAAAATTTGGCTTGTGCTGCAGATGTAACCCTGTATATAGATAGACGCGTGAACCAAAAGTAAAAGCCAGTCGCCTTCGTGAGTTGCAAGAACTAGACTAGTAACTAATAGACTTTATGTAGTTTGTGATCATGACATACCAAAAAAATGTACTTTTTTATTGGCCTAAGGTAATCATGTACATAAAATACGTAATTCTAAGTACATGATCTTAATTAAAATACGTAACCGTAATATACTTAAAGGTATATTTCATGTAGGTAGTTTACTGCTGTTTTATTTTAAGCATAGATTTTAAAGTAAAATACTAATGTGATATAAAATAAATTTTTAATCATTTGGAATTTTATATTATTTCAATTAAACTTAATAGGTAACTTAATTAAAATAAAGTAAAGTAAGCTGTGATGTACATGCGTTTCTTTTAACAAAGTAAAACATAACTGGTTCATGTTGTGAGTTGTGTGAGCTCTTTCTACATCTTTTTCATCTTCAGTCATTAGATCTCTACTAAATAATTTACTCGTATGGTGCGTGTTTGCTATACTGCGTTATAATAAATCTCGTATATTTTTTAATATTGTGTAACCCGAACACTTGGGTAAGTGACATCCCTGCTGTTGGACGAAGGAGCTACTGCGACAGATAGAATCCAGTCAGTGTATATATCAATCCTGGTGAAGACATCAGGGTATTGGGCGTTGCCACAGTCTTGGAAGAAGGAGGACAGACCCACTACCACTTGACCAATCACCATAGGTGCGCCTGAGTCACCATTGCAAACACCGAAGTTTCCTTCTCGGCTAGCACAGATGACCGCTGCAAAATATATTTTTAATTAGCAGTTCAACTCAAATAAGCACATATATAATATCAAATAAGTATGCCAGAAGTTAATGTCTCTGTTTTAGATCATTGTAACATTAACATCTTTAGTGTTTATAGTCGGCATGTATTTTGTACTAATTAGGAATTCAGAATGCTTTCTAAATACTTTAAAAGTGGAGACTGGCCGTCAAGTCCGGACAGGGACATACAATATATCCGCGCTATTATACAATCAAGTCAGGTAGGTACCGACAGACTTGCTGCAGGTATCGATAGATCACAGTGTGTAATACCAGATAATAATCATATAATACGTACTATATATAATGCAGAATGCTTAGATGGCAACTGCAAAAAAACCGATTCGACTTCAATAGGTAAGTAATCTACACAAAAAATAAGTATTTTCCTCTATTTCCTTGGGATTCTACCATCAGCTCTAAACTTGTTGACAATGGGACTACCTCCGAAGTGCGATCTTTCAAACAAAAAAGTAATTTTAAAATCGATTAAGAAATGTTGGAGAAATCTATTAACATACATAAAAATATATAGGAGTCGAACACCCTCCTTTTTTAAAGTTCTTTTTTAAAGCCGGCTAAAACAATAGACGAGTGAATTCTGAATATTAAAGATATTAAAAAAATAACACAGACGATATAATTTGGCAGCAGAACACATTTTTAGAGTTGCATTTGTAGCGGAATTTGTAACGTATCTACTTGGTCTGTGCTCCGAGGACTGCTATTTATAAAGCTAGTTTTATACCGTTTGCTAAAGGGATTCCGTGGACTGGGGGTAAAACTCAAAATGCAAATTGTATGTACTTATGCTTAAAATGTATGCTTAAATCTTTAAAACTACGAAACGGATTTTGATGCGTTTTTTTTAATAGATAAAGTGATTGGAGAGGAAGGTTTTTATTTATATTTTATACCCGTGCGAATCTAGGGTGTGTGCTAGTTAACAATAAAAAGCGAAAACGTTAACATTGTGGTAAATTGCAGTCACGTGTGGCGCATATGATGTAATCATAAGTATCAGTAATCATAAACTAGGGTCAGTTTAATAGACCGCATTTGACATTTCATCCGAATGAAGAATGAATAACTAGGATTTTGTAATAATATTATTCCTTATAGGTAAATTTGCTTAACCTTCTCATTTTAAAATACAATATGTTGTTTGTAATAATATCAATTGCAATTTACTTACTTATCTTGACAGAATTTACCACGACTGACGTATGTCAAATGTGATCTATTAAATTGACTTTATATTAGTATAGCTGCTGGTGAATCTATTTCAGGCTGGATCCGGTGAACCGCTTTTTCAACTACATGGAGGTCATTTGCGTAGGAAAAAAACCTTGCCATCGAGATAGCATATATTTTTAGGTGTCAATAAAAAGAGGTCTCTTACAGACAGGTTCGTTATACCACTCCTTACTTTTTAAAATTTGCTAGCGCACTTTCTCTATGGCTAACCTCAGCAACGAAAGATACTTACGGTCGTCGATGATAACATCGTCACTGTCAGTGTAAGCTGCCCGACAGTTGACTAATGGTACCTTGTACAAATTTACTGTCTTCAAAATTTGAATTTGAGGGCCTTGCTCCTAAAATCAAAGTTTTCTAGTCAAAAGTGGATACCCAAACTATATCTAGAGAAGAGTATTTAATTAAACCAAGTACGCAAAACAGACAGAGAAGCACTATAAGCATAAGGAAAAGTGATCAGCACAACCATAGATTTAGGATGTACTAGATAAACAAAGTCAGTTAAAAAGCGAAACCAAAAAAA
>NJDC01000144.1:388959-401872 GCA_002245475.1 Calephelis virginiensis
ACGGAATTTGTTTTTTTATGTTATTGGAAAAATCTCATATCTGTCAAGACTGAAGGGGGACCTGAAAATCAGTGTTAAAGTGATATGCTTTAACAATATATACTGAGGTATATACACTGGGTGTTTCTCCCATTAACACAGCGCTGCACACTGCGATTATAATATTTTCGTATATGTTTAATTGTTGTTCCTTGCATAGTATTTTTATCTATATTTTTTCATTGTAATGTGTGTAGTGAATGTGTGTGTTAATAAATGTTTTCTTTCTTTCTTTGTTTCTAAACAGAACAATATACTACTTAATTAACATTTCTGCAATTCTTTGCCTTTTTATCATTTTTGGTCCGCCTTTTTGGTCGAGAGTTTAATGAATACGCATAACATTGGCGACCAATCGCGAGGCTCGGGTTTAATTCCCGACCGGTGCAGACAGTTGTGTGATAAACGTTTAGAGCTCTGTAGTATCTATTTAAGGATTTCCTTGCGTTAGAGACAGTTTACTAATCTCTGGTATTTGTATCATTGACTAACACAAGCATATAATTTGTTTGCTTTGCGGATCAATTTGTGTAATTTGTCCAGAGAGAGGAACTCGCCTAATTCCACTGAATAACCACAAGATACGAGTTCGATTCCCGAAAGGAAAAGCTATTTGTGCAGTGTATTTCTGGGTCTGAGTGTTTATTAAATTTAAATTGGTACCTATTTATATACGTTTTTCTATGTAACCGTATCATTGTCTAACACTCATAAACACAAGCATGTAATGCTTTGTGGCTAGATCATTTCATTTATTTGTAGACAAACATTCGAAAAAACCCTTTTAACCAGAATACATAAGGGCAGGTACACAAGTGGTGGTAAAAGGAATCGATACAGAACATTTAGCGAAAATAATACCGACATATTTGAACGAATTGAGAGTTTATTTCAAGTTATTTCTGACACATAATCTCAGTGTTTCTACTATTGTATTTTGTTTTAGAGAATAAATAGCTGGTAAAAATATTATCAATTGTTACATCAATAAATTCCTTGCCAAATAGCTGAATTGCAGTTGAGCCTACAATTCAGCAATAACACTGTATGTACTCATGTTTTCTAAGATTTCATTTAGTTCTATAACTTCAGTCATATCGCTGCCTAACGACGGACCTTGTTTCTGCCTGCAGGTTGGTCCCAGTGAGGAGACTAAATACTAAATAGTATACCAGCTCCGGGTCGTATCGCCCTTTACCATGGCCGCGAAGTCGCTGCTATAGTAAAGTCAACGAGTAGGTACTAAAGTGTAGTGTTTTGTGAATAAACTATAAAATAGTAACCTCTTCAATACAGAATCGCTTCCTAAAAAAATATTTTTTTATACGTGCCAGGAAGCCAAACCTAACGCAGTTCAGCGCTAAGCTTGTAAAAGCCAAGCAAAGGTTAATAATCAAACTAACACTGTACCTTCTAAGGTTTCAGCTGTGATTCTTGTTTTAGTATTAGAATGCACACAAGTTAAGATTTTATAATTGTAAGAAATACACGCCGTTTATAGAAATACTACTATTTGCAGACGTTAAAGATGTTAACGACAGAATGGTGATGATGGTGCCAAACCCGGTGAAACATTGTAATTTTCCATCTCATCTATCATCTCTGAACTAGCGTTTTATGGGCTGTCCCTAGCAACATTTTAACTGTGCGCTCATTTTTCTTAATAAGACTTATGTCCCACTCATTTTCGACGAAGATAAATTCATTCATCAGGCTAAGGTTGGGCAAAATACGATTTACTTGAAACTTCTGTACTTTTTTGACCTGACAGCATTCAATTGAAAATTGACAGTAAAAAAAAAATATCTTCACGCCCATATCCCCAAAGAGGTAGGTAGAGGTACAACCAAGGCACCCACGACTAGCCGAAGACACTAAGTCCCACAATGTGATAGGTGGCAAGCCTATCGCCAACCGGGCACATTTCCAATCCCGACCAACATTTTTTTATTAGAAAATTGGAAAAATCCAATTTTCGTTTTGTTGGCCGACCCGGGATTCGAACCCGGGACATCATGCAGTCAAGTCCAACACCCCGACCGCTAGACCACAGAGGCGATAAAATTGACAGTATCCAATTGAAAATTGAACTCGCTAATCCTATGTAGCGACGTCGAAGTCATGAAGGGTTTTTGAACTTACGTGAAACAGAAGGCAGTAGTTAGAATGTGCCAAGAGGAGATAATGGAGCCCACGCATCTCTGAATCCTGATTGAAGGTCCCGGGTAGTAGTAGATGAAGGCGGAGATGTATGGGAATTCCTGGATCGTGGTAGGACTGCCACCGACAATGCGGCTTTCTGGGGCTGATGATACTGTGAACAATCACAAAATTAAGTTAATTGATTTTTGAAGTCAATATTAAACTTATAAAGACAATTAGGACTGTTTACATGATAATATTTCGCTAACATAAATCAAATATGTAAATAGTGCTACCAGCGATTTCTACCTAGACGGAAGGACACACCCAACTTCTAACAAAATAATTTAATCGCAGCTAAACTGCTGCTTCGGTTTCGATAAGTATATCATCCAGGTACACAAAAAGTAAGTATTTTCCTAGGATTCATTAATCAGATCCAGACTTTTTGACTATGAAAGTACTTCGGAAGGACGTTGTTTCTATATTTTTTTTTTAAATTGGTTCAAAAATGATAGAGAAATTTATCAACATACATAATAAAATGGAATCGAACATATGACTTCCCACTATTTTCAAAGTCGGTTGATGATATATGCACCTACGGTCACAATTTATCACAGAACCGTACAACCTACAAACGGTAACAGTCAGTCAAAGTGATAAATGTCATGGCTAATTAAATCATTTCCAACGCGGACTGACCCGATTGCGACGATCTTTTCCTGCCAGATAGCTGATCTTAATTCCAAAAGTATAACACAAGGTACTTTTCTTCCGTTCGCTCAAGTAGCTCCGAGATATAGTTTGACAACTTGAGACTCGGAAAAATTAACATTGTTATAACCAGTGTAAAAGAATATATATTGTAACTTGTAGGTTCTCGTATTATAAAGCTGAAAAGTTTGTTTCTTTGTTTGTTTGAACGCGCTAATCTCAGGAATTACCTACTAGTCCCATTTGAAAAAAATATTTTAGTGTTATATATTCCATTTATGGAGGAAAGCAGTAGGCCACATATCATCACCCTAAAACCAATAGAAGCGGAGCACCAATGAAAAAGATTTAAAAATCAGGGGATTTTTTTTACTATTGAAAGCTTCCGCTGCGTGCGCTGCGTTAACGGTTAAAGTTTCGCAGACATAATGTATGACTGAATTTTCCCCTTTAATAGTTCTAAAAAAATGTCTGCAACAGTACTTATCTTTTAAGGAGAGCTCATTAGAGAACAAAACTACAAACTTAGGGTACGCAAAAGTACTTAAAAAAAAGAATAGTTTAGTTGTTTTGAGAACAACCTACAATTTACATGACATAAGATTATCATATATCACCTACATAAGCAACATCGCGGGTTAAAGTTAGCGTTAGCCCAAAATAATTGTTTGACACAGACAAAGTTGCTTTCAGAAGCTTGTGTGTCATATTCCCCTGGTGGTCCAGGTCTCCTAAAGTAAAGCTGACCCGATGTTCCAAAATCAACAAATCAAAATAAACAAATTAACAAATTTAGTGATGTTGTGACGTAAAACCTACGGAGGAGGTCTAAATTATCGATCTCTTAACGTCAAAGGTGTTATGGTGACGTCTTACTGTTGGACACATCCTTCTGGTGGATGTCAATAACCTAGGATTAACGAAACCATTTGTTACTTTACTAGCAGTTTGCTATGCTCTCAGATGCTAGTACTATTTACTAGAAATTCGTAGCGTGATGTTTTACAGTCTAGAGCTGCATATTTATTTCCCTTAGTCATCAAATCACGCGTAAATGGATGAAACAATTGTGATATTATCTTTTTGTGTATAATTAATTATCAGGAGCAACTTCTTATGAAAGAAAAGCAATTAAGTTTAATTCAATAGTCAGCTCAGCTGGTAATTAAAATAATATTTAAAAATCAAGTTCCAGAATGGAATGCGTTAAAACGAACAAATTTTTCAGCCATCTATTACTTTTATTGCAGTAAACTTTGGCTCAATATGTTAACCACGTTTCGAGTGCTATTACTTGGTTTACACTTGGCCCAATGTGTAATGCGGCTATTTGTTATACACTAGCTGTTCTGGCGAAATTAGTTCCACCCGTTCAGTCTGTACCAGGACAAATTAAAATCTTGTTTTTTCTGTTTTCCTTGCACTCTAACGTCTTAAAATTATCCTATGTTCGTCTCCTGTTTCTAAGCTACCTCTCTGTCAATTTTCAGCAAAATCGCTTCAGCCGTTTCTAAGTTATAAATAGTGTAACTAACACGAAACTACTAACGAACACTTTCTTTTGTATTGGTATATAGATTTGAGCTCTCTGAAAAATATCTATTTTGACGTTTTCTAAAAATGACTCACCAGCTGCGAAGAACGCAAAGGCCACAACCAGAATCTTCGTCGCCATGATCAATTTAATTAGTGACAGTCAACTAACCGGCAACCTTCAACCATATTTATACCCTTATCATGGTAAAAGCTATCTGATTGTCTTTAATTCACCAAAAATATTAATACATTTATTTATACAGGATGTTTTAAAAATGTCAATTTTTTTAATTATACATACTGAGATATACGTAATATAAATGTGGTGCCGTAGGACACCAGGTAGAAACGAAGTTCTTTCGGCTAATGTAGAATCGACACAATTCATGAGTATATACTTACTATGCATTGGCGGGGTGGAGTGGTAATAGAGAGAGAAGGGATGAGAGAACGAAAAGAAAGAGGGAGAAAAAGAAAGGTATTATACACTACTCGCTTGTGTATACAACTGTCGCACCTGCGCACGTTTCATTTAACGGTTTGATTCCAAGGACTTTCTCGTGCGGTTTTTACTATCACATTTTTTTCAGTTCGTTTGCGCTGCAAAATCCCTATCTCATGCAAGCCTGCCTAAAGGAACTTCGTTCCAATTATAAACTAGTACTTCTGAGAGATAACGGTCACAATCACATCATATAATATATGAATAAAAAATCATCATAAAATATATGAATGCTTCAGTACCAGTATGCGAGTAGTCAGTAAGGGGGCGTCCACAAATTACGTGAGATGTTTAAGGGGGGGAAGGGGTTGATTCAAATCTCACCTAATCTTACGTTGGAGAGAGGGTGGGGGGGTCTCGTCAAATCTCACGCAATTTTTTTTATTTCAATCACAAAACAAATGATTCTATTTTGGTCCATTTCATGCTAACGATTTAATCTTAAGCGTAATCGTAATACGATGAAGATCATTCACCCGTTCCTTCAAAAGATAATAATTTCATTCATGCTTCGAGTTTATACAGCTACTGACTGTCAAACCACCGTATTTGTTTTTTACCAAATAGCTTAACTTACATAATTTAGTTTTAATAGACCAGAAGTGCTCCAGCTCACGCTCCAGCTCACGCTTGAGTGATCTGCATATGATTCCGCACGACCATTTTCTGCCACCTCCATACTCTATCACTCAGGTTTTTTTATGTTTTTGGTAGCCAAAAAAGGATTTCCTGATTTTAAAAAATTCACGCCGCTACGGACACCAGAGGTTGTAATGGTGCGTTGTCAACCTGAGGTTGAGAGGCTAGACCTCGTGTAAAAGTAAGTGTACCTTTTCCTCCAAACCGGAACACGTCAACGGCAAGCACTGACGTCATAGCGGCAGGATTAGGCAAGGCGGTGGTGCCAATACCAAAGCCTATGCTCGGCTTTACACGCTGACTGGCACGAAAGCAGATGGTCTATTCTGCAAAAAAAGCCCAGACCAACACGGGGGTTTATGGACATTTGACAATTCCGGACTTTAAAGAGCATGACGGAAAGTCATTTGCTCCATTTCGAATACGACACTGCCTACCGATTTAACCGCTTCATCAGCACGCCTTATAATCGCTATTGTCCAAGTGTACGTGATGATTTAGAGAAAAGATGGTGCAGTAAATGCAGTATTTACTTTGCATCTAGCACAACAGCTACAGAGCACAGGCGAGATTGTCACAAGACGAGCTAAGGAGCAGATGGCTTTATTGAAAATCATACGGGCATGTTGGTTCCAATAGTCTCTCTTGAGCCTAAAAACCCTTGCTGTAACAATCCAATACGTTTAAATAAGATACCCACATTTTGAAAAATCTCACGTGAGATTGGGGGATGGGATGGAAAATCTCACGTCATCTCATTAGAGGGGGAGGGAGGGTCATACAATGTAAAAAAAACACCTCACGCAATTTATGAACGCCCTCTAATGTACTTGGGCGTATGTTGTTATTTAGGCAATCACTTATATGTTGACCCTACATGTTGATCCAACGTGTATAATGCAACCATAAAACCTACCGACTGGACTCTACGTTACCCTATACACGTAGACTAGCTTCACATTATTATCACTTTAATGACTTATACCAGATACAGATTGAACAAGAAACTAAATTGGAGGAATGAATTGATTCATGTTCATTGCTTCGTCCACATTTGTATAATATTAGATGAGGTTTTTCATACTATTTGACGCCCACATAAACATCCTGTGTAATTGCATAAAACAACTCTTAATGATGTATAATGATCAAGATAAATAGTAGCAGCAGTCTTGCACGTAAATTTTATCGATTAATTCACTAATACACTTTGATAAAAAATAAGTCTTGACGGAGATGTACGATTTAATTAGGCAGTTGCTTTCGGGAGTTAGTAGGTATAGTTTATGTAGTATTTGAAAGTAAGGATTTTCGTATTATTGCACCACTCGCCCGGATTGGTACCACAGCCTTACCTTTGCCGCCATAACGTCAGTGCTTGCCATTGACGTGTTCCGGTTCAGAGGTTAAGGTAGCCAGTAAACTTACCTATGCTCGAAGCCCAACATCCCAGCCTCAGGTAGGCAAATCATCATTACCACCTTTGGTGTCTCTAGGTGGCATAAATTTCTTGCCATCAGCAAATCCGTCTGTTTGTTTGCCTTCCAATATCATAAAAATAAAAACATATCAGCTTGAATTGGGCTCAAGTTCGGAGCGTAATATTGATACTTACTAATAAATAAAAGAGGCCAAACCAGGAAACGTGAAGGTAGTCGTGGAACAAGATATGTGAAATATTGAACTTACTATTCTCTTGCTTAAACATTTTACGAACTACCGCGCACTTTAAATTAATACATGAAGTATCTCTAAGTAATCTGTGATTAATACCTGACAACATTTAAAGGCATTCGTGTTATGCCTGTAAAAGCAGATAAGTCGTGGGTAGTCAAACCGGGCAAGATATCATACGAGGATGGATCCAAAAGTTCGTGGCCTGACCTACATGGAGCTATGACATCTTTATAAAATCTACCGTCATTTGTTAGTATGTGTCATATTGATTTATTGTGTGCAGTTTCATTCCGATACTGCACAATATAAATTTTCTGTGATTATTTGTTTGAAGCAATCTGACGCAATTTTCAATAACGGAGAAAATTGAACACAGTGCAGTCATTAAGTACCTCAATAAAAAAGGCCTATCACCAAAAGAAATCCATCAAGATATGGTGAGCACTTTGGGGGAGTCTGCTCCATCGTATTCCAATGTCAAGAAGTGGGTAGCTGAGTTTAAGCGCGGTCGTGAGAGCATTAAAGATGATCCTAGGAGTGGAAGGCCTACATCATCTACCAGGAAAGAAAACATCGATAAAATTTGTGATCTCGTACTGGGTGACCGACGTTTGACCATTGGTAAGATAGCTGAAATAACAAACATTAGTTATGGCCGGGTGCAACACATAATAACGGAAGAGTTGGGGTTCCATAAGGTTTCTGCTGGCTGGGTCCCGAGGTTGCTTTCAGCTGAACAAAAACGACTTCGATATACAATTTCGCGAGACTGTTTGGAACTTTTTGAGACTGATCCCGAGGACTTTTTGTGTCGATTTGTTACCATGGATGAAAGCTGGGTTCACCACCATACTCCTGAATCAAAGCAACAATCCCAACAGTGGAAAAGATCAGACTCTCCTACACCGAAAAAGGCTAAGGTCGTTTTGTCGACTAACAAAGTCATGGCTTCTGTTTTTTCGGGATGTGTTTTCGGGATGCGAAGGGCATTACTTTTGTAGATTATTTACCGAAAGGTCAAACTATAAATTCTAGTTATTAATGTAACCTTTTACGAAGACTCCGGGAAGAAATAAAAGAAAAAAGGCCGGGTATGTTGCGTAAAAAAGTTTTGTTTCATCAAGACAATGTACGTGTTCACACTTCGGCTGAAACAATGTCTGTAATCCATGATTGTGGCTACAAATTGCTGCCCCACCCACCTTATTCGCCGGATTTAGCCCCCTCGGATTATCATTTATTTCCAAATTTTAAAAAATCACTTGGGTGGCTCGAAATTTTCGACCAAAGATGTGGTGATACTCGCAGTAAACGACTATTTCGCCGACCTTCCGGAATTTTTTTTTTTGAGGGGATAAACAAGTTGCAGGTCAGGTGGAAGAAGTGTGTTAAGCTAGATGGAGACTATGTCGAAAAATAAAAATAAATTTAGACTAACTTTTTTTTCATTGTCTTGGTCGGGCTTAGAACTTTTGGATCACCCTCGTAGTGTAGTAGACAAACATCAATTTTGTCAAAAAATATCGGGAACGTTATTTTTTATTGTTGTTAGATTGGCACAACTGTTTTCCTTTTTGGCGCTGAGTTTGAGTTGCATCTGTTATTCATATTAAATACAGTGCTAATTTTAGTTAGATTATTGGGCCTAATAAAAGTTTAAGTATTAATAATATGTCCATAGTTATAATACAGTTATCGTCCAAAAAGACCTGAATTAGCTCCAAAAACTCAAACGCATGACAGATTGAGGACATGCTAGAACGGTAACGTAGCAAAAGGTGCATATCGCAAAATGAGCAGGCTACGCAAAATGAGCAGATCTTGTAATGTGCTTGTAGCAAAATGAGCAAACCTTTTAATATCACTGGTAACGAGAAGTGAGTTTACGAATTTGACATGAAACTAGTCAATTACTTTCGGGGTGGCGCCTTTCAACATAACCGAAACCAAAATAGCACGATAAACTCATTTAAAATTCAGTCATGTTGAGTGTTTTCTTTGACTACCGCGATGTTGTGCAAAAGAGCATGTTTACCGAAAAAGGTGTAGGAGTTATCGTGCGCCGCCTCTTTGAAAAAACACAAAATGGCGGCCAGGCACTAAGCCAGGCTTCATATGCTTCATACAAAAAAGTTCAATCCCCTTGGATTTTCAACCGACGAAAAAAGGAAGAGGTTCTCAATTCGACCTGTATGCTTTTTTTGTATGTATGTTTCGCGATTATTCCGGTGTTTGTGGACGGACTTTCAAAATTGTTTTTTTTTAATTGAAAGCCTATACTCCCGCGGTGGTCCGATTATAATTTGGTCCAGGTCTACATTAGCATTCATGAGAAAACCACATATGTTTCAAATTTGAAGTCGGTTTTTGCAGTTTTACTGCGTTTAAATAATAGTACTTATTATTCTATACTTTGATCTTTTAGCCACCTCCCAATTCAATCATCAGGTCCTTGCATTAAGTCCTCGTCATTACAAAATATGAACAGGGGGCTGATTATGTATCTCAGTTTTCAACTAAAATGGAATAGTGTACATCAACTAGCTGTCAAATGACGTTTATTTGCTATCTCCAGTGACCAACAGAAATATAATCGAGATAGCAAAAACAAAAGACGTCATTTTATGTACACTTTTCCATTTTAAGTTGGCAGCTGAGATACATAATCAGCACCCAGATCTAGTTAAGGGGAATCGAATGAGTCCAAACTAGATCGTTTCGATGGGTTTAACAGGTAGGCATTTAAAGGTCAACTATCTTCGATCTCCATTATCAGAGCCAGCTCAGTTTACCAGCACTCGTTAGTGTTAGGTCTCTTCGGTCTCTATATGCTTAAAAGTGAAAGAAATCACCATACTGCGTCTATTCCGTTATTTACGAAAGAGTTGCAAATAAGCTGATGACCTTAAACTGCTGATGATCTCCACACACACACACACACACACACACACACACACACGTCAAACTTATAACACCCACGAGGGCTCGTTTTGTGTCGGCGTTCACAAAATAGTTGTGTCGATATACCTATAATCAGATATTTCAGAAAGAATAATTTTGGCCTGATATCTACAAATGAAATTACGAGTATTTGAAAGTGAAGATTGAATAGTAGAAGGTTATAATATGACGGTTTTAAGTGATCAAGTTTCTTCTTTTGCTACATTTTCCCCATTTTAAGGGAAAATAATCAAAGCTGGTGACTGACACTGTAGCTATATTCAAATATGATCACGAAACACATTTATGTCTTAACAAGCTATGTCTATATTAAAAACATATAGGATTAGTTGTTATCAAGAAAATAATAATAAATAGACCTTGAACTATGATAATAATCGATATATTTATTTATTTATTTATATATCTAAAAGGCTTAGCGCTTTTTCATTAATCTTGTCTGCTGACGAGCGGTCGCATGATACGCACACTTAATTTAATCACAAATTATAAAGATTTATGTACAAATTTAATCACCGTAAAATTACGGTGCTAATAGTCATGTGATCTGGCTGCATAATGCACTGGAAGGCTTAGAATTTTGTCTTCACTCCGAAACTTCAATGCAATCGGCTTTCGCTTTTTACGTATATATTGCAATCAAAGATCCATTAAAATATTTATACATCTAATATCTATTTAAAACATTTAAACATCTATTTAATATATAATAATATTAACTGATTTTGAGATAATTATGAGATATTTATACAAAATCAAATCAGATCGCATTTATAGCAACAATAAAGAAATCTAAAGATATATGAATTTTCTGTAGTTGTATTTGTCACCTAACTCCTTTTAAACGGCTTTTAAAAGGCCAATTTGGTTTAAGCTTTGTACGTATCTGTGAGTACTACTGTTTTGTGGTCAGCACCTATATCTCCTATAAATTCAGTGTATTATTTTACATCAATTACACATAATAATCAGACACGTCAAACTTGTAGAAACCTTCTTTATCCGTCGGGGGCTAAAATTACGTAATTAATAATTATATCTGGTACATTTGACCTACAGTAGATGCACGCTTAACAAAATGATTCTGTTTTTAATAAATATACTTACTTACTATAATACATTGTTAAGTAAAGACATTTTGAAAACGGTAAAGTCATTTTCATAATTTGAAATCAGAAAATAAAATTAAAAATGTATTCTCGTAGTTTACTTGTTGTGTAGCATTTAACCTGCACCATAACACAGTGGTTTGCTATTAACCAGCAATTCAGTAAGTCTTTCATTGAAAAAATGTATCTTCACGCCCATATCCCCGAAGAGGTAGGCAGAGATACAACCAGGGCACCCACGACTAGCTGAAGACACTAAGTCCCACAATGTGATAGGTGGCAAGCCTATCGCCAACCGGGCACATATCCAATCTTAAGAAACTTTTTTGAAGTGAAAACTTCTTTTTCTTCTTAAAATCTTCTAAACTCGCGTCAGATCGTCAGAACGTAAGACGCCGCACTGCGCATGCACGAATAAGACGGCGCGAGTTCTAAAATAAAACGTAGATAGCTACGTTCTAAAATAGAACGTGTTTTTTAAATATTTTCGAAGAATACAGGAAGCGCAATGGATAATACGCCGCAATATACCTACTATTACATTCTCACAAATAGCAGATAATTATAATATCAACATACATTGCTCTATTTGTTCCATTTTGAAAATAAGCTTTATGTGTAGACGAGCAATGTTCGATGTACTGATAATATGACGACGCTCCTAGCCGTCACCTGGTCTTACTTTAGCGAGTTTTTGTCAAGCCAAACGCAGGTTATTGATATGAAAATAATATTTGTGCATAAATGGTAGTACTTTCATACTAATAAATAAAGTAATTTGTGCAAAATTATTCCCTAACCATTCCAAAATATCAAAAACACACAACGTTAATATTCAAGTTTATACTTCTACCGGCACTCCCAAAGTGCAACCGGTCTTTTTTTTATTAGAAAATTGGAAAAACCCAATTTGAAAAACTTTATTTTTGTTGTCCGACCCGGGATTCGAACCTGGGACCTCGTGCAGTCAAGTCCAATACCTGAACTGCTAGACCACAGAGGCGATTCTTTAATTACTAGTGACAATATGTGTTTCAAATTTTATAAGGTTAATTTATATCTTAAATATTTTTAGTATTTTATGTGTATAATATTATCTTCACTATGTGTGATAGATAAAATGCGTCTTTATTTAGTGGACTAGTATTAAAAACAAACATAATAAATAATTATTGTGTATTGGCTGGCATTATTTTATTTCTAACGGGAAATTATCGAAGAAGCCTGGTATCACAGCAAAGTGGCGCGCACCGAGCCAGCAACGCCAATTCCAAATTCCAATTCTCAACAGGCAATTGGCAACAAGTGAATTGTGGTGAAGTGAGGACTGAGGAGTGTGTAATGTCAATGTGTACTCAGTGATCAGTGTCATTATTGTTAAATCAGATTTTGTTTTCTTGTAGGTATTTATCTTTCAAATTTTTTTAATCTCATGTGGACAATATTGTGATTATGTGTTATCATTTTGTGTGTGCAAGAGAAGTGTGATAAGGTAAGCGATTGTTTACTCCATTTTTGAAGGTCTAGCGATATCACTCGGTGTTAATTGAAATCATATGTTTTTAGCAAAATTTGCCCTCTCTTTATATCA
>NJDC01000144.1:405468-434656 GCA_002245475.1 Calephelis virginiensis
TTGACGTGTTCCGGTTCGGAGAATAAGGTAATTTATGCACTCACGTTTGCTCGAGGCGTAACATCCCGGCCTCAGGTTGGCAACGCACCATTAAAACCTTTGGTGTCTCTTGGCGGCGTGAATTTTTTACCACCAAGAAATCCGTCTGCTAGTTTGCCTTCCAATCACAGAACAATTACTCTTTACCTCGAGTTTAATTAATCTAATTAAGTGAAAAGTTATTATATCATCATAAAAAATAAATGTTGAAAAAAACAGCAAAAAGGATAAATGATAGTTACTTTTTCTTTGAAATAATTTCTGAATCGCAATTCATTACACACTGTGGCGTAAGTCAGGTTATTTTTTTTTTTTTGAAAACTCATTGGTGATGATCAGGAAACGCATTTGTATCGTGAACATACTACTGGTTACTAGCAGTGATTATTAATATTAATAAATTCTGGTATTGGTATCATCGGCTAACATCAATAAAACAAGCAAACAATTTTGGATAAGTAGTTTGGGGTTAGACCCATTTGTATAATTCTTCTGAGAATCAGTATTTACTTATGGATATGGAGATTAGCCTGTGATTTTTTCTCAGCTTTTTAAAATCCTTTCCGAATCTGGCAACATAGCTTTATTTTGTATTAAATTTACTCCATCTCGTGGATTCCTTAGCAAACAATGAAACAGTCTAGTGGTATGTAAATATTGTCAACCTCACCTGCTTCCAATATCAGAAAAATAAAATAAATTATGTTAATGAATAATTGCTTACTATTATTGATGCATTTAAACAGTTCACTGTAACTTAATCTTGAGACCATTCAAAAGCAATGCATCTCTGAACACAGAATGTTAATATGTTTTATTTACCAAATGCCTATACATTAGCCTTTTAAGCTATTTCAAAAGTATGTCTTTAGAACAGGTAAAAACTTGTTTTTATCGGCATTTCAGTTAAAAAAGGCAGGTGTTAAGTCATTTGAGTTTAGTTGTGAAGCACATTAGTCTAAAAATTAGTAACCTTGTAGTCTTTTTCTTAAATTTATGTATAAATTATAGGGAAATGAAGAAGTGAGTGTGTATCAATCAGCAAGTCAAGGGTCACTTGTTTCTTGCCCTAGTGCGCCTCTCATGAGCAACCTAAAATGTTGACAACTGACTTCATTGCAGTCTAGGCCTACATAGATAACATTAATGATTGCCATTGTTGTGTCCTGGTTTTGATGGTAGACTACATATTGATTAGGATCTCATAAATAGACTAACTTTTCCTGTGACTCCATTTGCATGTGAAATGGGAGACGTTTTATCCATTTTGGGGTAGAATGTCCAAAAAATAGGGTTAGCGGTCTTAGATCTAAAGGGGTGACCAAGCGGGTCATAAGGCCGTCAAATACCAGGGGAAATACTTTCCGGAATTCCATTTCGAAAATTTCAAGCTAAAATTTCGCCCCTATACAAATCCAATAAATTCCGTTCCGAAAATTTTCTGTTGTACCTATGGAGCAGCTCCATAGAGTTGTTTGGGTTTTCTGCGGTCGGTTTTTTTTTTTAAACTAAATTCCGAATATATTTCTCAGACCTAAAGGCGAAGTAAACAATACAATATTATAATAATGAGTAAAGCATTAGCCATGACAAACAATAAAAAAACTAAATTGTTACTGTAAAAGACATTTTCTTGTCTAAAGCATTACTTGACCCTGTTTAGTATTCAACTCAAGTTCACGTTAAATAATTTTGCCGTTTACGTTATCTACAGATACCTATTAGCATTAACTAGACAATGTTTGTGACTTTGTCTGTATTTTATTAGGCTTCGTCTTTTATTGGATGATGTTTTTATGGCTTATGCTAAAGCACACGGCTCTCTGGATGGTTAAAAAACCATGCGTAGGTTGCTCTCCTGTGGTGGGGCTTATGTCTACTGCCATTCTATCAACTGACCCGCCCAAAAAACAGGACACTGTCATGACGGCAGATAGATATACCGGACTACTAGAGCACAGAGCTTGAGGCGACAAATAGTAAATTATACGTAAAAAAGTGTATGTATTTTCATTTAAATACACTAACTATTTCTGCCGCCATAATAACAGTTTGTCACTGGTATTAATTTTGCTGCGCAATCATTATACTAATATTAAATTATCGCTATCTTCTTTCGACAGAAGTAATAGAAAGACACAAAACACTTGTAGTGCTGTCAAATACAACTCTACACGACATTTCAACAAACTTTTATTCTATCACTCGGAAAACGTTGAACGGCTTAAAATGTTCCATACCTGTTCTTTTAGTTTCATTTAAAAAAGATAGCATCCATCTTATCCAATAATTTGTAAACAGCAGAATCACCACCATTGTCATGTTTCGGTCTCGGTAGCCACAGGACAACTATAGTATTCCGATAGCCGTTGCACTCGCACATTAGGTCTAACACCGCGGCCGTAAGACTATCTGGTCAGACGCGTGATATGTTGATGAAATAAAAGAAACCTTCCAAGTGAGAGTCGGACTCACGCACCGAGGATTCCGTATAAACATGTATATATAGGTAAAAAAAAAACACCCGTCACATTTTGTAGGTGATGTAACTAAAATTATTTTCGCAATGTTTCCTTTAAATAGTATTATAAAAGATTTTAATATGGGAAATTATGACTCATTTTCAAATCTTAAGCAGTTTTTCGAAAGTAACGAGAAAAATAAAGACCTGAAGTACGTTCTTAATCTAAAAAGAGGGCATCTAGGAACAACAATATTGAACGTGTTTCTCGAATACGACGAAGTTATTCCTTCTCTTCTCAAAGCTGGTGCTGATCTGTACTATATATAACTCCCTGCTTCATACCCAATTTCAACACTGAGTTCACTGGAAGTACCCTTAGGTATGTTTTCCCTCGCGAGTTTCAAAAATTTGCGGCATAAACGGCCTTGATTTTAGGTTGCGTTGGCTTCAAAGTTTTATTTTTCACAGCTAAAAGGGACATTAAACCTGAGTATATGCCGTAAATTTCAGCTTGATACTTTCACGCATTCCTGAGAAAAAAGGTCTTGACAGACAGACGGACGGACAGAAAACAAAGTGTTTAAGGATTCCGTTGTTCCTTTCGAGGAACGGAACCCTGAAAACATTTTAATTGGTGCAGTAAATTTTCCGAATTGCGCGGATGGGCAGACCGAAAAGACAAAATAATTTTATAAGTCTCAGTGCCATCCTCGTAATCTATCCCAAAGAAGGTTGACTTGAAACTTTTTTCAAAAAATAACCCCCAAATGACTGTAATGGTAGATGAAAGTTTGTATGAAAAATGTTCTATGCTGACGAAGCCGCGGATTTTCTATATTAATAATATAAAGAGAAAATGTTTGATTTTTTGTTTGTTTATTTTAAATGAATAGACTCCGAAACTACTGGACCGATTTCAAAAATTCTTTCACCTTTAGAAAGCTACATCATCCCTGAGTGTCATAAGCTTTGTTTCTTCAAAATCGGTGCAGTAGAAGCCAAGTTACGTAGGCGAAGCTGCGACAAAACTGCTAATAGTTAATAAGTAGTAATAGGATATAGTGGGTATGTAGAGATAAAAACGAGGTTCACATTGAACCACGATTACGGTTAAAATGCTGAGATTAAGCTTTAATAATGAATCTTGACACCACCGTCGGATACCCGAGTTATTTGGTCATGGAATGTCAACAAGTCTCCCAGGGTATCTAAAACCATCTACATTCGCATACAGTAGTACAATGGTGGTAATTTTGTTGTGCACTCACTAAACTAATTTTAAGTTATCCCTGTCTTCTTTCAACTAAAGTAACAGAAGGAAACAAAACACTTTTAGTGCTGTCAAATTAGACCGTACACGTCATTTCTACAGACGTTTAATCTATCACTCGGAAAATGTTGATTAAAAACATCACGATTAGACATGTCAGCAACAATCTGACACGTCTAAACTGTTCCATCTCTTTTGTTTTTGTTTCATTTGAGAAAGATAGCATGCATCTAAAATAAGTTTAGTTTGTGAACAGCAGAATCACCACCATTGTAGTACTATCTAAATTAAGCGCTTCGGCTTTATTCGTCAAGCTTCGGAAATCCGAATGTATTGTAAAGATATCTAGAGTTGTTATTACACATAATTAATCGTTTCGATTAAATTTTGATTAAGTCAGCCAATTTAAAAATAAAAGTATAAAGTGTAAAAAGAATAAAAAGAGTGAAGCCGAAGCGCATAATTTAAATAGTAGTACTGTACCTACCTATTTGTTTTATCAATCTTTCGTCTGCCATTCTTTCCACATGACCGAACCAACGGAGCATGCCCTTTCACTTTTTAAAACCAACACTTTCTTTCGACCTACTCTCTCTCTGGTCTCACTATTGCAAATGCGACCGGTGAGCGTAACAATAAATTAAAGCTGACTAATGTTATTTATAAAATAATGAGCAGATCTCAGACGGTAGTCACATTTATCATGTTAATAATTAATAACAAGCTGTTATCTATTTATGAACATTATTTAATTAATGTGTTCTTAAACGTCGTCTGTTAGTTTTATATAGATTTTGAAATTGAAATATTTTGTTTAACTATACATACATACAGACTGTTTTCTTATTTTAGTCTAGTCTAGTAGTAAGGTTAGTCTTAAATCTAGATTTTTTTTATGTGAGAGGTCAGTAAACAAGCACACTGCTTTCACGCCAGGAGACAACCGTGGCCTATATCTATACAAACATATAATAAATCTGTAGAAAGGTCAATTCTGTACATTGAAAATATTGAAAAAATGAATAATGTTACTGGATCGATACCAAACCCAAATATGTGATTGAAAATTTTTTGTCTGTCTGTCTGTCTGTATGTATGTTCAGGCATCACGTGAAAACTAACGGTTCGATTTCGATGAAACTTGGTATAAATATACCTTATTATCCTGGGCATAAAATGGGATACTTTTTATCCTGGAAAAATACGTAGAAAAATCTTAATTTTTCAGTTTTATCACGCAAATATCGACAACCGCACGGACGGAGTCGCGGGCGGAAGCTAGTGCAACATAGATGTTATATATGCGTTGCATATCGGCTACCCTACCCTCCAGACCGGAACATGACAGAGCTATGGAGGTAGGAATAGGTAAGGCGGTAATCTATACCCGGCAAGTTGCTGCAGAGAACTCTACCACCAGTGGTGGTATTTTATTTACGCTGACCTCTTACGAGGTGATGAAAGGGGGCAAATGATCTTATCAAATCAGCGGAAGTTGGGAATTGGAATCGGATTTGTGTTACTTTGTACTCCTAAACATGATACTAACCAATTATTAAAATTCGACATAACACAAATGCGGTTACATTTTCCAATTGCATGAAATCGAGATTCAAGAGTAACCCTAAAGTTCCCGTTGCTCGTGTTATAAAGAAATATCTATTATATCTCCAAAATTAAAAATCTTTCTCTAGTTTATTTTTGGAACAGACAAACTGACAAATTTACATGAATGAAAAAATATTTAATTTCTAGAAGCATACCACATTAAGCTTATTTATAAGACCCTAATTCTCATGATGGCATCAAAATGGCACTGGACTTTTATATTACAGTCAAGATTTCATTTTGATATTTTTCCCCACCCCCGAGAACCCCTTAAGTAAACGAGATAAAAAATGACCTATAACCTTCTACCAAAGTATCCGCCAGAAAAAAATTGTCACGGCTAAACCACGGTGTTTGAAGTGTCCCTATGTGTGTTTGTCTCTGACATCATAACTTCTAAACTAACCGATTTTGATGCAGCTTATTGTTTAAAACTGACGTATCTTATTTAAGGTGGTTCTTAAATCCATTATTATTATTTATTAGATAAATTTTGACGGGGTTTTTCAACATTTTTAAGTTTATTATTATGTAATACTAGCCGACCCGGCAAACTTCATATCGCGTGAAATTATTAATAGTTTGCATTTGTGAAAAATTAAAGTATTGTTTTTTCCTATTTTCCCTCCAATTCTCCCTCTTTTTTCTTTATATGATCTTTTTCCTTACAATAACCAGCACAACAAAAAATAATTAGCAAAATTGGTCCATTCGTTCAGGCGTGATCCGAAGACCACACGAAATATGGATTCATTTTTATATGAATAGATACAGAATTCACTATTCTGCAGTTTTAATATTGTAACCAATAGCTTATAATAACTACAAAAGAATACAAAAAGTCTATTGTCGTAAGGTGAAACGGAAACTCCTACGATCTGGTTATTACATTTCAATCTGAACGTCCTAACAGCGCTAACTTTATCAGAGCACTAACTAATTGTAGTTGTAGTAGTCTCGCTAACAAGCTCACATCATTAGTGGCTGATAGTGGTCCATTTGTTTCTCGTAATTGAAACATTAAATTTTTTTGATGAAATTGGATGGTACAATAGAAGATAAGTATTCTATTTGTCTATACCAAAGAGTTAATGGTGCGTCGCCAAACTCAAACTGTGACATGAAGCAGTATTAGGTTGGCAGGTGTAAATAAATATACTTATCTTGGTTTAATAATCAAATACCTTTAAGTAGTAGATCTTCTAAACTCTAGTCTTTTAAAATAGCACTAGTGGAGAGAATATACAGCAAACAGTTGAAAGTTAAGGTATCGCACAAATATTTTGTCGGACTCCCACCGACTAAAACCCTTTGGTGTCCAACCCTTTCGTACATATTCAATGCTTCGATGGAACTTGCGATCTCCGTCCATGCAACTCTATACAACAGGGGCTGCAGGTCATCTGAAGAGACGCGCGGAGACACAGCGCTCACGTGATAGTGATATGATAAATCCAAGGGGCCTTCGCAGAAAGTAGCCATTGAATTTTCTATATAACGTGATTACCTATTTCAGTACATATTTTGTATTTGAGTTTGATAAATTTCAATTAAAGCAAATAATAAAAACTTTATTTTCTGTTTTTTATAATCGAGTGAAGAAAATCTATAACGTTTGTCAAACTACTCGTACATTATGTTTTTTTCTCAGAACAAAACACAGCATGATGGTTTAAAATTTAATTAAAATTGTTAGTTTCGAATATCCGGGCCTTAAATAGTCTCTATTACGAGGAATCGTCAACGATAGTTACGAGTCAATTAGAATCTAATAGCAGTAATAGTACCTTGAATGTATCTGGACAATGGACACGTCATGTTTGTACACTCACACCGTTTTCTGAGAAGTTTGTAGTGCTTTTGCCCCTGCACATATCCGTTCATAATATACAAATTCATAGGTCAAATGTTTCGGCCGTCGCACTCACCATACACATACACATTCGGAATTTCGTTAAGGAATTCCGTTTCGAAAAAAATTCTAACGCAACGAATCTCAACTAATTTATGAACCTGCCGCCTATCCTGCTACACGAGTCAGAATTTTTTCCGTACGGAATTTGAGTGAATTTGGATGGAGCCGCCATTTTGTTTTGGAATTTCAAAACATCTTAGCCTGCCACACGAGTCAGAATTTTTTACGTACGGAATTTGAGTGGATTTGTATGGGGGCGCCATTTTGTTTTGGACTTTTAAAACATCTTAGCCTACCACACTAGTCAGAATTTTTTCCGTACGGAATTTGAGTGGATTTGGATGGAGGCGCCATTTTGTTTTGGAATTTCAAAACATCTTAGCCTGCTACACGAGTCAGGATTTTTTTTCGTACGGAATTTGAGTAGATTTGTATGGGGGCGCCATTTTGTTCTGGAATTTTAAAACATCTTAGCTTGCCACACTAGTCAAAATTTTTTCCGTACGGAATTTGAGTGGATTTATATGGGGAGCGCCATTTTGTTTTGAAATTTCGAAACTGGATTCCGTAAAGGTATTCCGATAGTAATGTAAATGTAAAAACAGCAAAATGACAGACCCACCACATGGGCCTAAGCCATTTAGCTGTTCTTATTTTAAGGTTCTTGGAAAATTAACAGAAAATTATACTAGTATCTTTAAGTCATAGCGTGACGGTACACGAGTACGGTACGACGGTACACAGAGGTTTTTTGATGAGTAAAAGTAATAAAAAAATGTATTGATAACGCTTATGATTGCAACGACTTTCTTTTATGATATTGACAGGCAAATAAGCAGACGGATTTCCTGATGGTCAGAAATTAACGCCGCCTAGACACCAATGGTGGTAATGTTTCATTGCCAACCTGAGACCGAGATGCTAAACCTCAAGCAAAAGTAAGTTTATCTGCTATCTTATCCTCCTATCTGGAACACGTCAACGGCAAGCACTGACGTTATTTCGACAGGAATAGGTAAGGCGGTGGTACCTATCCGGGCAAAACTCGCTTTTAATTTACCGCGGAACTGGGGCACTTTGCTGTAATATCTACTGATAGTAAACATTACGTAGTCAGATAAATTAACAAAGCAAACTTACCTAAACCGGTAGGTATCTTATTAAATCTACGAAGATCAGTATGAGTGTTTTGTGAAAATATTCACATAGTCGTGTGTCAATGTGTTTGCATCTTCAAGATGAGTATGATGTGGCATTGTATCAAGACATGACCTTGTCAATAATATTCTATACGCACTATTGTTAATTAGCAGCCATGTTGTAATTAACTTTGGTGCTTGTTAGGTTTTGTATTTGTTTGTTGCTAATAAACTAACAAAAAAATGTTTTTACGCCCTGTCTCCGAAGTGGTAGGCATAGGTACGACCAGAACACTCCCGATTAGGGGAAGACACTGAGCTCTACAATGTAATAGTGGCAAGCCTATCAATCGGGCATATTATATCCAATTACCGAAATTGAAAAAAGAAATATGTATATTCTTTTTGATGCCCCATTTTGATGTAACCGGGACCTCGTGATCCAACACCGGACCACTTGACCAGAGAAAAGAGGAACCATATCGGAATTATCTGCTTTCTTATATATTTAACTAGCTTTTCGGGCGAACTTCGTTCCGCCCGTCCAGTTTGTATGGGAAAAAATAAAATGTCGTTTTATTCTAGTTTCTATTGTAAGAGACAAAATGTACCCCATGTCCTTCTCCCGGTTCTAAACTACCTCTCCATCAATTTTCAGCCCAATCGGTTTAACTGTCACGACTTTCGATTCACCATTCATTCTTTAATTGTTTTTAAGGTGTATTCTGTAAAAAATCACTGTATGGAGTTTCCTCTTACAGTTGTTATCTTTTTTAACCGCTGCCGGAAAAAGGGGGATGTTATAATTTGTCGTGACTGTATCTATGTGTGCTGTGTTTGAAAGCTATCGTGATCGAGGTGGTTCGTAGCTGCATTACATAGTGATACTGTATCGGACTATTGAACATTTTTAAGTTTAGGATTATTTATGATAAGTATCATATTTTACATAATAAGAATTAAGTTGTTATATCTAAATAAAATTATTTAATTTGCAATTTTCCGCCAAAAATTGCAAATTAAATAATTTTATTTAGATTTAAGTATGGATTTCCGCAAAGTAACGCCTTCTTCTATTAATTTTATTAAGTTGTTATGTTGAATCCAAATCTCAATTGCGTTTTGTCTCGAGGTTTAATAGATAGAACATTTTAACTGGTAAAACTATTAAGAGACTATAAAAGGAGAAACTATTATTCGCTATAATAGTTACACGTTTACATTCTCTTGAATTTGTGGCCATTAACATCTCGGAGACTAACATTTATTAAATAATTCTATTTGTCACTTCTATGTGTAATTTATAAACTAGCTTTGGCTGCGACTTGATCCGTGTGGAATTTAACAAAAAAGTTATTTAGTAAATTTAGATTTTTTTATAAAATACAAGTAGCCAAGTTACTTCTTATTACATGAACTACCTGTCAGTTGTAGGTGCGTCACTGTCTTATGGCCGCGGTGTTTGGCCAATAGATCAAGTCTACCAGCAACTTATTTTCCAGACCATGACATAGTCACTATGGCGGCAGGAATAGGTGAGGCGTTGGATCCCTAATCTGACAAATTCCTGCTCAGCACTCTACCACCAGTGAAATTACAGTTACATGTATTGGTTACTGATTGTTTCTCTAATTTCTTGACCAAATATTATTTTAGAGTTGTGTAGCCGAAAGGCGACAAACGGCGAACATAGATTCGACATGTCTGTCTGTCCGTTCTTTTTATTAGGACTACACATTTGAAAGTTTGTAGGTACACACGGAACTGAATCTTAAAAAATATATTTCAAACCTATACATGCGGGTATAGGACAGGTCCATGAAAATGATATTGATGTTCCTAAAACTCATTGTTTTTCCAAACAGCGGATAGACAGTCCAAGTACGTAAAGTGTACGATATTATATAATAAAATTATTTTTTGTATGAATATATGTATATTTGTATTTACGCGTGTTCCACTGTTCCACTTGATCCTCTGTGTTTTTCTTGAAACACAGTAAATCAGCGGTCAGCAAACCGCGGCCCTCCGCGCCGACGTCTTACTTGCGGCCCGTGAATGTCTTGAAAATAAGTTATAGATAAATAACAAAATAAATTCATGAACGTTACGCGCTTGACGATGATATACGGTGTATAGTGTAGATTTAGCCTTAATAACGCGCTTCTTTCCGTCAATTTTTAATTTTTCTATGGGACATGACTAATTATATGTAGGTATATTTGGCTTTTAGGGTAAATATTAGTTGTGTGGCCCTCCTTTAGTTTATTTTGCCGCCTTGTGGCCGGCCGCTACAGTAAATGATTCCGAAATGGTCCTAAATAAATTGTATCAAAATCTGACAAGTGATTTTTGTCACGATGTCGTCAATGTAAGTATATGATAATTTTCACATTTTTGAGAAGGTATCAAAAATTGAAAAAAAACATGTATTCCAAATGGGATCACCTGTGAATTACAACCTAACTTCCCAAGAAAAAAACTAACAAAATCTGTTTGTTATTGATTGAGTAATCGCGTAGCAAACATGCAAAAAAACATAGGTATAGTCGAATTGATGACATCTTCCTTTTTGTAGTCGGTTAAAACATTACATTACAAAGGTTCGTGCCAGTATCGACTAATGTTCAAAGACCACTGAATAATACTAGTAGTATATCTGGCCACCTCCATAGTCGCTTTACATACGTATAATAAAGTGATAGTCTAAGATCCGAAGTTAGGTCTATCTACACCGAGTTGATAATAGGACGAAACCGGTTTTATAGCAAATTTAGTATATCATAAAATATATTAAAAATTGATTGCCTAGAAAAATCCTGGACATTTTTTTTTATTTTTAAAATGTTTTTTATTCATTGATTGGTGCAATATTAAGATTTTAACCCGACTGAAAGTAGGTTTAAGACGAAGTTGCAGAAGTTGGGTTGCCTGTTATTTATCTGGATTGCCAGGTATAAACAGATAATTATCGGTGCTAGTTACTTTCACGGGATCTGATAATAGAAAAAAAAAGTATCAACATATGTGTAGTTTTATTACAATTTTTACAATTTATGTTGATATATGCATAGGGTTGCCTGAAAAAAAATTGGAAACATGAAAATCATTTTTTTTTAAATAATTAATAATATTCGGTCCAGGATTTGCTTAGGCAACCCACTTTTAATATGATCGCTAATATAATTACTTGACTCAAATATGTTTTATTAAATTATCAGCCCGGTGTAAATCGATTTAGGTTCGGATCTTCTACTATGAAGTTTTGTATATATCCAGAAGATCTAACCGAAACGGAATGCCTAATAAATCAGATAGCACAATAAAATGCTAAAATGACACTCGGAACAAAAGAGCCAGTGTTAAACAAACGATAAACGGTGAGCTGTTTTCGTAATCATTCATTTAGTTTTGCGTGGAACAGGATTCTTAGGATTGTTCAGTCCTATGTCGGTTTTTCTATGTGACGGCTAACATGTTCGGGTTCAATTGTTTAAATAGAAGTGAAAACAGTGTATTAGAAAATCTTGCTTGCTTACCTTCTGACCCTAAAGATCATCATCGCTTAATATAATGATTGTTACAAAAATAACCAAATAACTTATAAAAAATCTTTGCATCACTATTAGAACATTTGAAACGTAACCAATAATCAATTCTTTTTAAATAAAAAAAACGTTTATAAATTACGGATAAGTTTTGATTAATAAATGTGATAACATGAGAAATACGAGTCTTTGTATAAAAAATGTCAAAATTGGTTTATCTGTTACAATTTTGAGACGAATATGATGAATTGAGAACCTCTTCCTCTGTAAGTCGGTTGAATATTGAGAAAAAAAATAGACTGAAGTGAAAGTGAATTTAAAGAAAATTTAAAGGGAAAATGCTTACATTATTTTTTTCTAATTCCTATTTTTTCGTGGATTGATGCTTGTTTAATATCAAATATGAAGTTTAAGTGCTACCTAAATTATTATTAACTAGCTGTCCCGACGAACTTCTTTCCACCCGTTTAGCTTGTATGAGAAAAATTAAAATGTTGTTTTTCCTAGTTTCCCCGCAGTTTTCCGTTTGTATTATTTTTTAAAGCTTGAACAGATAATTCGAAACCAAAATTAGCCAAATCGGTTCAGCCGTTCTTGAGTTTTAGCAAGACTAACGAACAGCAATTCATTATAATACTATAATTTATACATATATTTATGTAGATAGATAATAATAATTAGGGATACGCGTTTCATTCCTCGATTAAGAGCTGGATTCGGAAGGCAGCAGTTTTGGTGACGGCACGCATTGTTAAATTGTTTAAGGGGGTGTTTATTAAATTTATTCTAGTAACTAGTTAAGTATTTCTATGTATTTCCCCGTGTTGGTCCGGGCTCCTTCGCAGAATAGACCATCTGCCTTCCTTCCAGGTTGCTCGTAAAAGGCGAGCATATGCTTAACGTCACTAACACCGTGACCTCTTACTAGGTGGTAGAGTTTTGCAGCGACTCGCCCGGATTGGTATCACCGCCTTACCTATTCCTGCCACCATAACGTCCAATGCTTGCCGTTGACGTGTTCCGGTTCGGAGGGCAAGGTAGCCGGTAAACTTACTTTTGTTTGAGGCCTAACATCTCAGCCTTAGGTAGTCAACGCACCATTACCACCTTTATTGTCTCTAGGCGGCGTGAATTTCTTACCATCAGGAAATCCGTCTGCTTGTTTGATTTCCATTATCATAAAAAAAATAAAAGAGTGTCTGAATAACACCCATGACACGAGCATATAATTTGCTTAATTTGGGGTTAGATTAAATTTGTGTAACTTGACCAGGGTAGTTATATTATATTTATTGTACGAAGATTACTGTCTGTCGCCCCCTGACCACTAACGATCAACATCTGGTATGTACATAAATACATATTCCTGTTATCATACTCCCTATTGTTTCCCTTGGGTATTACTTCCAAGCCTCTAGAATAAGATTATGTGAATGTCGAGGAAGGTTGGCGTATTTGAATTTACAAAATACTCAAAGGTATGGTAATGTCATGCAGGAAAGGCACAGACTGTGATTTGCATGTTTTTTACACTTATATATTTTTGGCTTTTAGCGATGCTCTTTTATGAGATTCATTCATGTTTATATTCATACGTGTTTTGGAGACTTCCAGATATAACTATCCAGCTCTATTCAGTATTTTAAGATATTTTAAGGCGTGTTAAAGTGTTGGGTAGCGGGTAGGATGTATACGATCTAAGACTAGAGTTCTTATCACCAGTAATATTTATGGTGCCTTTAGGTATCGGTTTTCTCTTATTATAAAATATTTATGACTTTTTACTGGATATTCTCTACCTACTTTAAATGTGATTTATCGTAAAGATATAGGTAAGCGCCTGTTTAAATTTATGTAATAAAAGGTGTATGTTTGTATATTTTTAAGTCTAAGGCAGCGAACAAACAAAATATGGCTCTTCTGATTTATAGACATATAGGTGCGTTGTTGTCTTCTGTGTTATCACTACTTCCATACTGATAAATGCGACGTCTATTTGTTCATCCATTACGCTTTCACGGCTATACGGCATTTATGGTCATTTCAAAATGTTTGCCTTCGTCGGGATTCGAACCAAAGAATAACGGATGGTACGAATTCTGTCGTTATGATATAAGATAATCTTATATAACCAATTCCCGTGTCACAATGTTAGTTACCGTACTCCTCCGAAATGGCTTGACCGATTCTCATGAAATTTTGTGAGCGTAGGTCGGAGAATCAGCTAACAATTTATTTAGAAACTTTCCACAATATATTTTAGTATTTTTCATTTTTTATTCTTATGGTTTCGCCAACCGGTTTCGCTATACAAGCATCATCATGGCTATATAACAATGTTATATTAATTAATAAATTGATAAAAAGCCCTGATGATGTTATATTAATTAATAAATTGTTATATAGCCCTGATGATGCTTGTATAGCGAAACCGGTTGGCTAAACCATAAAAATAAAAAATAATAAAATATATTGTGGAAAGTACAAGTTTTTCTAAATAAATTGTATCAAGAATGAAATTCCACCAAGCACCGACGATAAGAAGTATAGAAACGGCTAACATCTATTTTTTATAACCCTAAGTGATGATAGTGACTCACACTATTTTTTTTTCTAATATTATATTAAAAATAGCAGAACAACGTCTGTCGGGTCAGCTAGTAATGTTAAAAGATCGTTGTTAATTACAATATATTTTCACTAATATGACGATAGACGCAATGACCTAGAAGGTAATTATGGAGCACATTGCTCAGTTTTCCAAACCAGTGGCAGCCTTTGAGGATCTGCGAAGCTTATAAAGGCTTATGACTAACCGTTTAATAATTATTTCTTTTATAAGGTACTCATTTTAACGACACTTATGAATAGTTCCCCGATTTGGTCTAGGTCCGCTGAGTAGCATATATTATCTTCCGCTCTGCCAGGCAGCTTTAAAGAGACGAACAAAGGTTAATATATAAGCACCGACAAGACCACTGTTGGCTGAGTGCAAGGCAGCAATTTGCCTGGGCCTAACCTATTCCTTCCGCCATACTTACTCTATCATGTTCCGGTCTGGAGGGTAGGGTAGCCTACCGGCAACTTGAACAATAACCCTAACATCCTGGCCTTAGAACAATGACGCAAGTGTAACATCTGTGGTGTCTGTACGGTAGTAGTAGTCTCTTACCATCAGGGGACCCGTGCTCTTGTTAGCTGATTTATCACATAAAAAAGAGTACATACGTACATACATATATTCACACCCAGTCCCTAAGGACATAGACAGAGAATATAGAATGCCAAATGTCGCGATCCTTGGAGACCTAACTAGGTTCCTCCACATTCACTACCTTTTGATATAAACACGCCAGTTCCGAAAACTCTTAACAACATCCTCGGTTAAAACTAGGGTTCGTAACCCTCCCGGAATGAACAGGATATGTATGGAATGCTCCGGTAATAATGGCTAATCTCCCGAGCTTCGAGATGCAATATCTCCGGTTTTTTTTCTAAATCGAAACTTACTAACATAAATTAACAAAATCAAATCTACCGCCTTCGCAAACAGTTACAATAAATGCTTACTTCGATTTTTCATGCAAAACCTTGGTAAGAACTAGTCAAATATTAGACGCCCGCGCCGCTTAACCCATTACAGCATAAAGTTTATTATTTTAATTAAATCAATGATTATGTAAAATAATGGACAGTTGTGATGCTTTTAAGTATTTAGTCAGCAAAAAACAGCACCTGGCGGCTTAGTTTAGATTTTACGACCCGTCCGAAATATCGGACGCTATGCACTGTGGACCTGTAAGTCAATTGAAAGACGACGTTATTAGTAGAAATAAAACCCTAGCTTTTATATGAAAATTTATTAGAAAACTGATCAAATGATATCATCAGTACTTTTATGACCAAGAACCCATTACATAGTATTGCATACCAAGCAGTTAAATTTGGATTTTCCACCATACTGATTTGTACAGGCGATCGTACAGTGTAGTGGATAAGAGTTGGCTGGTCTTTGGCATGAGTGAGGAGATAGCAAGCCTCGGGTCACATATCTTTGTATTGCAAATAAAAATTCTGTGTCTCTATTGCACCCATTTTTAATGCTAGTAATTAGCTGTTCACCATCGACATGTCTAAAAGGTAGACAAACCTATCTGAGCTTTATCAAGTGTATAAATTTAATGCCACCATACAACCAGTGCTTGCACATGGAGCTCAATTCTTATACCCAAACCTTATCGGCTTTTCTCTGATAAACCGCTTAGCGTAATGATTGCCATAGTACGAAATCATACATTCGTCAATACTGCAGTGTTCGTCGAGAGTGTAATGTTTTCGGAATAATTCATCGAGATTATTTAGCAGCGGACACCGGCCGGCATATATACTCGTATTTGTTTGATCAACAATTAGTTTTACTAAATCTTTATAAAATAATAGCTTGAAGTTGTCCAAGAGTTCTCACAATTATGGCTTTCTTCTGAAGCTAGCTGCCTTTCAAATTCAGTACATATAAAGTTAGTTTCTTGTTTTTTCCACAAAATTGTCCTGTTTTGCGTAGCCTGAGCCTTCTGAGGAGGATTACAGCATTCGTTTCGTGAAAAAAGTGGTACATTGTCGTCACTTTCTTTGCTTGATGGCGATGCGTAGAAAACACTTTTAGATGATTGATGACCCGAAGATGTTGACGGCACTCTGTCATCTCTATTTATCTGAAAACGCTATAGTTCACATCCACTTTGTAGCATGTGCATAATCATGTTTTTCATCAAGCCTGTCACTGTCTTCATACTTTCAAACGGTGGTTTGACGTAAATATAGTTTTCCATGCTCTCATTCTTATCTTCGCATTATATAGCCTATAATATTTCATGCAACTACAAACTGTAAAAATCAAGCATATACCACACATCAGAGTCCGCTATGCATAGCGTTCGATATATCGGACGCTATCAAAATAATGCACATAGGAAATAATGCAACAGTTCTCAGATCAGATAAAGCTTATATTTACAAAGATATACATGTCGGCAACTAGGAAAATAGATTTTATATATAGATATGCTAAAATTTTACGAAAAAAAAATAGAATAATACTCACCCTTTTCGCAAAACAGACCGACCGTGACCGACTATTTTCAAAAACGTCAAAAGTAGCTCGGTATATGTCACCCATCGAAAAAATGGTGTTTCTATTATAGCAAAAATATTCAACTTGCGTTTAAAATATGCCAATTATTTGTTTTTTTCTGTCCAAAAAGTAGGATTTACTAACGTCCGATTTATCGGACGCCATGCTGTAATGGGACAATTTATAGATAAAAATTAATAATTATATAAATCTATCGAAACTCCATCTCTGCCCCCGATTTGTTAAAACCCTCCAACATTACTTCATTTAAGAGTTGGCATCCCTAGTTAAAACCCAAGCAATTTGATCGTGGAATATCCTTGGTTTTTTTTTATACAAGAGATAAACGAGCAAGTGGGTCACCTGATGGAAAGTGATCGCCCACGGACATCCGCAACACCAGGAGTAATAAGTATGCCCTTGATAGAAGAAAGCGTTACTTTGCGGAAATCCATACTTAAATCTAAATAAAATTATTTAATTTGCAATTTTCTACCAAAAAATATATACTTATTATGGCGTAACAAAACAGGCAAAATAGTGCGCTAAGAATGAATTGGACTTACCGGAAGCTAAAACTCCCAAATATATCCAGCTCTGCACAACACACAACTAAACTGTTTTATTAGCACCAACACAACATTTTTTGACGGAAAATTGCAAATTAAATAATTTTATTTAGATTTAAGTACGCTCTTTTTTTGAAGGTTATTAAGTGATAATCGTTTGGGAATACAGCCCTCGGTAACTGATTCCACAAAAGTGTTATGCGGGTTAAGAAATGTCTTCGGAATCGCACAGTTGTAAATCGCCACGGATCAAGATGATGGGCATGATACTTTAAGCTCTGACGCGATGTCCGAAGGTGGCAATCAAGCGATTGGCCCGATCATTGACAATTCGAGTTGCGATCGTTGAATGCGATCAAACGGAAGGAGCTGGTACTGTGGAGCCCCCGCCCAGAGCTGAGATCAGTACTCCATATGAGGCCGAATTTGCGCTATGTGTAGTTGTAAGCGACTACATATACATATATGATGTTATAAATCGGTGAACAGGTAGGCGACTCTCCTGATGGTAAGAAACAATGCTACTAATGCCAGTCTACAGATGTCATGTTTTTTCATGTGCAAATAAAACTTTTGGTTGTTTGCCCCATATGTCTATACTAGTTACATATTACTTTCGTCTTTATTTTCTGTGTGATAAAACACCAAACAAGCAAACGACTCTTCTGATGGTTGGAGACAACAATACATTATAGACTATAAAAAAAAGTATATTCGCGTCCATATCCCCGAAGAGGCACAACCAGGGCACTCATGACTTGCCAAAGACACTAAGTCCCAAAATGTGATAGGTGGGAAGCCTATCGGTAATCAGGCACATATCCAATCCCAAGCAACTTTTTTTTATTAGATAATTGGAAAAACCATTTCCTTTTCGTTGCCTGACCCGGGAATCGAACATGGGACCTCAAGAATTAAAGTCCAACAACTGGACTGCTAGACCACTATAGATTTTATTACGTTGCTCTCTTGTGGCCGAGGTGTAAGGGCAATCGCACCAGTTAACCGCCTACCCTATTGGATCATGACACTTGTGGCAAAAACTCCACCCACGCACGCTACAGTATGGCACTACCGCCAGTAGTCTTGTTGATTATGACTCATTTCACCTTTGCTCTCGCCTTACGAGCTGCCTAGCAGGAAGGCCGATGGTCTATGCAGCAGATCTGAACTCTAACACGAGGATGAAAAAAAAATTCTTTTAAGGCACTTTATTTATATCCAAAGCTTTGCCAATGCCACACCTCCATGAGGCTTTAATGCTATTTGACCGTGATAAATGATATAGGTCACCAGATTTAAAAATAATACCTCGTGGGACCTTTCTATATTTATCTGGGCTCCATGCCTTGCCTGATTAGCCTTAGCACACGCATCCACTTCACATATCGATTGGCCTCTATCTAACGGTCGGAAAATTTAGTGTCAGATAATACCTGTCATCTATTAGCCGGTTTTATGCTGGCTGTTTGAAAATACTGGTTGGAAAATTGTTTAAAAACTCCGCGTTCTAAATATAAAATTTCGAAAATAACAGATTCGAATTTGAAATATAACGGTTTTTCCTTTGTTTGCGTTTCGATTTACTTCTGGATCGGGTGATGTTCTTATTGGTTTGATATTTATAAGCTATTTAGTAGTGCTATCAGAATTAATATTTAATGTATTATATGTAACTAAATCTGCCAAATATTTGCTCTCAAATTAGTGTATTGGCTATATGCCTCCTGTTTTGAAGCTTAATTTAATATTTAAGCCATACATTGGTTTCCATGTTAAATTTCTTTAATGCCTTGCAAGTATTGGCCCTTATATTGCCTACTGAAAAATGTATCTCAGATACGCTGAAGGATTTGACTCGTACGTTAATGGTGTTCCCTAACCACACCTAAACAACTATTACGACCGCAGTACCTACAAATTGGACCAAATATGTCAGCCGACTTAGCAATAACCCCAGTACACAGTCGTTGAACAGCGATTATGATACATAATAAGTTTATAAATAGCCTCTTATATAGATATTTTTTCCAGTGCGGTCTGCATTAGATAAATTATCTATATAATAATTTTTACATAGTTGTTGAACTGCGATTATGATACATAATACGTTTACATAATAGCCTCTTATATAGATAATTTTTCCAGTGCGGTCTGCATTAGATAAATTATCTATATATCAATGTTATAAAATATATATAAAAAATCATTTCCCATGCCAGTATCTGTCTAATTTTTTCCACCTCCCTCTAACTCTTCCCTAACTTTTATACCCGACAACTCACAACCTATATGAAACTATCATATATCATGTCATTCATTCATATATATAATTTGCTAGCTGAAATGGTGATGATTACATGATGTAAGCTTTTGCATTTGCCATTTCAAAATCTTTTCGATTAATTAGTATAATACTTACCCTGACTAATAGATACTTTAATATCTTAAAGCAGTATTATATATGCAGCAGTTATATAGTATGCTCAAATGTCAACGAATTTGTCTTGAACTTACTATGGTAACTTAAGAACTTAGCTTAGTAAGTACTTTGGACAGCAGTTGTGGTTAACTTCAACATGTTTTTTATATGAAATTTCATCTTCTACTACATTCTTTGGTGGTTGATTTTAATAAAAATTAAGTAGTCTATGTAGGAAACTTGGTCTTGGACCACATGCATATTAAATTTCATCGAAATCGGTCCAGCGGTTAAGCCATGAAACCGTAACAGATTGACAGAGAGATAGATTTTCGCATTCATAATATATGGGCTTAAGACTAACTGTTTACCAGTGACTTTCTCAGCGTAGAATATATTTTCATAAAAACTTTCATCCCTTTTCAACTTTCCTGTTATAGTTTTCCAGTTATAGTTTTCCTGTTATAGTTTAATTTATGAAAAAAAGTAGCCTATGCTTGAACTCAGGGCTTATATATTAAATGCATATTAAATTTCATTAAATTCTTCGGCTAGTTCTGGGTGAACTGGTTGTGCCTCTGCCTACCGCTTTGGGGAAATGGGCGTCAAAATACTTACTTTCTTACTGTAAATTCGGTAATGCGGCTTAGCAGTGAAAATGTCACAGATGGACACTCGTATTTATAATGGAAATGTTTGAATACCACAAGGTCTTTTTTCTCTAATGATGGTACTATAGAAATAAAAAAATATAGAACCATAAAATAATATTGTTTTGAATATTTATGGTAAAGCCCCTGAAGACTTCGCCATACAGTGATTAAGCTCACTGTTGGAAAACCATACCAGTAGGGTTATTCTTGAGCCTTGATTTATGCAATATTGGAAATTGGAATCGAGTATGTCATTCTTGTACACACACTTTCTTGTACACAATGTATATAGTGTTTGTAATGTTGTCGCCTCTGTGGTCTAGCGGTCCAGGTGTTGGACTTGACTAAATGCCGTCCCTGGTTCGATTTCCGGGTCGGGCAACAGAAAGAAAATTTGGTTTTTCCAATTTTCTAATTAAAAAAAATGTTACTCGGGATTGGATATGTGCCCGGTTGGCGAAGGGCTTGCCATCTATCACATTGCGGGACTTAGTGTCTTCGGCTAGTTGTGGGTGCCAGGTTGTGTGATTTGTGCGATGAACATTTAGATGTCTGTATTTTCGGGTCTGGGTGTTTATTAAATTGATTCTGATATCTATTTAAGTAATTCTATGCACTAGTATCGTTGACTAACACCCATAACACAAGCATATAATTTGCTTACTTTGGGGTTAGATTCAATTTGTTTAACTTGTCCAGGAATATTTATTTATTATTATTTATTAATAATAAGCAATAAATTATTTCATTAGATTCGTCAAATTTATTCTAACTAAATGTTAATAATCCGCTAGTACTGTGTTCAAAGGTAACTAAAACGATAAATACCATTCCAATTTCCACTTCGCATGATATCGAGATACAAGAGCAACCCTACAGTTATGGTATTTAATTAAGCCAACTTGAACGTAAAGCTTTATCTTATGTAATATTTTGTCACGTTCATTTTATGTATGACTATTAAATGGTGGAAAACCATGTGAAAACTATTAAGTGTATTCATTACTCGAAACAATGAAAAAAGATACTTAATGATTTATTTGCACTTAACACGCTGATTAATAAAAAAATGCATTATCTTTCGTTTTTTTTTTGTGTTACACAACCATTTCAAAATGTGTCCTTTTGTAAGCGGAGTTAATACATTGCAAGTTAAAGATGAAATCAAACCGGTCAAGTGCGAGTTAAACTTACAGTCACATGGTTTTGTAGACGCATTTATAAATTGGAATTTTCTTGCGGACCATCTTCCAAAAAAAGCGTTTATAATCTAAAACCTTCTCCAATTATATATTACAAAAGATGAATACATTATGAACATTATTACACTTTGCTAGTTAAAGATGAAAATCAGACCGGTCAAGTGCGAGTTAAACTTGCACTCGCATGGTTTTGTATACGCATTTATAAATTGCAACATTATGAACCATGCCCATCTTCCAAAAAAAGCGTTTATAATTTAAAACTTTCTCCAATTATATTTTACAAAAGATGAATACATTATGAACACTATTACACTTTGCAAGTTAAAGATGAAAATCAGACCGGTCAAGTGCGAGTTAAACTTGCAGTCGCATGGTTTTGTATACGCATTTATAAACTGGAATTTTCTTGCGGACCATCTTCCGAAAAAAGCGTTTATAATTCAAAACTTTCTCCAATTATATTTTACTAAAGATTAATACATTATGAACATTATTACACTTTGCAAGTTAAAGATGAAAATCAGACCGGTCAAGTGCGAGTTAAACTTGCAGTGGCATGGTTTTATATACGCATTTATAAATTGGAACATTATTAACAATGACCATCTTCCAAAAAAAACGTTTATAATTTAAAACTTTCTCCAATTATATTTTACAAAAGATGAACACATTATTACACTTTGCAAGTTAAAGTTAATCTTACAGTCTCAAGGTTTTGTATACGCATTTATTATTTGGAATTTCCTTGCGGACCATCTTCCAAAAAAAGTTTTTTTATTTAAAACTTTCTCCAAACATTTTACGAAAGATGAATACATTATGAACATTATTACAGGGGTGTTATAGGTGAGAGTAATATTTACTGTCTGTAAGCCATGGTCATCTCTTACCCTCAGAAGAGCTGTGTGCTTACTGGCTGTCTTCTGACATAAGATTAATATAACACAAGCAAGTCATTAAAAACCCGGAATGAATATAATTTGTTTAATAGTAGTTTAATAAATATTAAAATAAGAAAAGTAGAACTTGTGTTGTTTTCTATACAAATTTTACGATTTTGATATTGAAGTTCGTAAAAAATATTGAATATACTAAATCTTCAATATTTTTTACGATACTTGTACACTGTAGAGAGGGAAAAACAAATAAGGATCACGATCAAAAGCAACAAAACACAATATATGAGAGCATCATCGAAACAAAAATATTTTTTAAATACGATATTAATTAACGATATTGCACGTATAATTAAACAAACAAAACTATTGTCTATTACTTTTAAATATTACGATAGATTTATATCTAGCTCACAACGAAAGTAAATTATTCTTAAAGTGTAAAAATTGTAGCAAATTTCAGATGGTTATAAGTAAAAACCGTAAAATATGTTATACCGTGGCGGCCATTGTGCTAGTTGTGATCAGTTATTGGTTTATAGACTTAAGACGTGCGTGGTATAAACTGATCCTGCATATGTTTTACTTTGTGTGTGATATGCTCAAGTTGCTTATGAAACTGGTTGAGTTGTATTGAAAATGGCGTAGTTTTTGGTAAGTACTCCACGTTGTTCCCCTGCCTCCTATTTGGTTTCCAGATACTTTCAAGACTATGCCAAACGCATGTAAGTACGTTAGTGAAGGTTAAATTTGGATTTTTCATGTGTTATTTGAATAACAGTCTGTCTAGTAATTTGTTTTGGTTAAGTTTTAGTTCTGTATTTATATTAGTAGTAATTTTGTTGCGCACTCGCTAAAATACTTATTATTGCTATCCTCTTCTAACGAACGTAATAGAAAGAGACAAAAAAACGTTTAGTGCTGTCAGATTCGTATGTAAATACTTCCATAGACGTTTAATCTTTTTCTTGGAAAAATTGTATTAGAAAAAGATAGTATGTATCTAAATTAATTTTTGTCTGTGTACAATAGAATCACTACCAATGTAACGCCTCATATTGTTTTAATCTTAGGGTTAAAAAATTCTCGCTAAAAGCTAAAGTCGCTAAAGTCGTTGAAACAGTGTTAGTTAAAAGTAAATTGAAATACTGTACGGTCTACTCGTTTTAAGAAATTCTTTGAATGATTGATCCTACAAATACCCGACAGTACTAAATGCTAGTTCTAAATAAGCATTACCTTGAACATTTATCAAACGAATTCTGAAATTATCGCTCCATGAAACAAAGCATTTCGGCGCCATCAAACGTGAGCCATACACTGAATGTTTTGTATAAACAAACAAATCTAAATATGCGATTTTAGACTTAAATAAAATGGTATAGAACACTTTATTGTCTGATCATTATTTATAGGTGCCATAAACATTGTTAGGGTCTTTTCCCACGAGCGGAAACGCAACAGTTAAATAAGTTTTGTATAGCGTTTTCACAGGGATGGTGAAGGTATCACTGGCCAAGTTAATTCACACGGTACACAAATAAATCTTTATTTTTATGTTTCTGTGTTCGGTGTGCATTTGCCTGAGATAAGACTGTATTAATATATAACTTTTCCTTTGAAATTTTTCGTTAAATAAAAAAAAATAAACTTATAAGAATAAAATATGTGCATTTTCAAATTTGAATGGCAGTTCAAATAGCGCGTTAGCGTTGACAATCTGTATTTTTAACCTACTCCTAAAAGGAGAGGGCCATCAATTCGACGTATTTTGATTTTTTTGTTATGTTGTCACGGAGCTAGTCGGCAAATAACGAACAAGAGAAAACCACTTGTTTTATGAAATTTATGTGGGACGACTAATCGTGTACCTTTGAAATAAAGAATTACCAAATCACGATGTGGTAATAAAATAACGACAAGTTTGAATACGTTTATATGTTTTATTTTAAACTCAGTAAAACTGAAAAAAACACCAATTTTGTTAACATGTCATCTAAATACACAAATTAGTTGACCACGACTGTGTATATATATGTATATATACACAGTCGTGGTCACCTAATTAGGGACATGCAAGATAGTGAAGAACAATAACCGGTTATGTACATACAAATATAAAACCCTATTGATTTCTCAGTAACTATTATTTGCATAATTTGGTCCGTTTATTATGCTTCAAATGGCTGTAAATAAAAGAATAAATAAATAGAAAAAAGTATTTAATATCTAATAATAGGTTATATTTAATAATAGGTTGAACGTGTATTCAATTTGAAAGTATAATTTTGTAGCTGGACATTTAATTAAGGACAGTAAACTATAATAAAAATAGAGTTAAATAAAACTAATAATCTGCAGTATTGTAATATCTTTAACATATCCATTTTATTACGTGTAAAATCAGTACCCAGTAGCTAAACCTTTGTTAGTAATTACCGCTTGACACCGATGTGGCATAGACATTATCAGTTTCTGGCATGTTTCGACAGGAATGTTTGCCCATGCCTCACAAAAAGCTTCATTAAGTTCATCTAAAGTTGTGGTACGATAAGTGGCTACTTTTTTCTTGATTTCGTGCCAAAGGTGCTCGATTGGGTTAAGGTCCGGGCTATTTGCTGGCCAATCTAGCACCGATACTGACTGACTGGTAAGAAATGACTTGACTGAACGGGCGCTATCTTTCGGGTCGTTATCAAGCTGAAACGTCCATATAATAGGGAGATACTCCTCATCATAGGGAAGCATCGTTTCCTCCAATATTGCCTTGTATTGATGTTGGTCTAAGTTACCCTGAACTGTCCTCACAGGTCCCACTCCACGTCCAGAAAATGAACCCCACATTTTAATGATTCCACCGCCATGTTTCACCTGCTTTTTTGTGAATCTTGGATTCATTTCCGCTTTTACTGGACGCCGTACGTATTACCTTCCGTCTGAAGAAATCAAATTAACCTTGGTCTCGTCAGAGAATAATACATGTTGCCATTGGGAGTAGGTCCAATGTCCACGCCAAATGAGAATTTCTTTGTTCTTTCTTCAACAACGGTACTTTGCGAGCCACTCTTCCAAACAACCCTGCTTTTACCAGACGTCGTCGAACGGTCCTCGCTGAGACACCAGCTCTTTCGTCTGTCCCAAATACTTCGTGTTTAATTAAAATAGAGCCTAGAAACGGATCTTTCTTAGCTAACCTGGTTATCATTCTATCTTCTTGCGGAGTTGTTTTTCTCGATCTTTTTGTTCTGGGCACATTTAAATCTGTGTTATTGCGTCTGACATGTTGCACTGCATTGTATTCCATAGTTTTTGAACAATGTAAATGTTCTTCTATCCTTCGGTATGGCCAACCATGCTCGACAACAAACTTCATGATAATTTTTCGTAGTGTTGGATCGCAACTTTTATTTTTACCGATTTTTCTTCAAAATATTTTTCAAGACTTAAAATAAATATCGGGATTGCCGCCAAAACTACCACGAAACAATAAGAGAAGAAGTAAAAAGTATTGAGATTCAAATTTTGGAAATAAAATGCAACATCTCAGTATCCCTAATTAAATGGCCAGACAGCATTATTTGAACAAATAGCACTACGATAATCTATCAGCTATACTGTAGAGAGGTTTAATGTTTAAAAAGTTTTTATTGTTTGTATAATCGGGCACATAAATGACTAATTATACTTACATGTAAGAGATATGGAATATGGTTTAGACTAGTTGGAAAATAAAAAATAAATTCACAATTCGGTTTAACCAAAGAGTGTCCCTAATTAGTTGACCACGACTGTGTATATATATAATAAAATAAAATGTAACTAAAATCACTTTTCGCCACTTTCCTACAATGAAAGTAAAAAAAAAAGACGGATTGCACTCCGGGAGTGCCAGCAGAAGTGAAAACTAGAGTATTAACGCTATGCGTTTTTGATATTTTGGAATGGGTAGGGAATAATTTTGCAGGAATTGCTTTAATTATCAGTATGAAAGTACTATTATTATGTGGTAGAATACAATATTCATTTATTGCGCTACCGTACGCAAACATGACTACACGAACATTCGCACAAGCGCCCTGCGCCGTCTAAACGAAACAGCAGGCGCAGGCATACATTTTCGTCACGCCATAGAAAGAGAGGAGGTACTTCCTCTCCTACGCCTCACCGGCTGTTTACCCTCCATCCGTCTTACGAATTTCGATCAGGTCACTTGTCCTGGCGCGAGTTTAGAAGTTTTTACCCATTCCAAAAAAGTGCGCAACGTCGCTAAAGAATTTTTCACTTTAAACATTCATCAATTCTATAGGTATATAGCGGTCTAGCATCCGACTTGAATTCTTGAGGTCCCGGTTTTAAACACTGGGTCGGGCAACAAAAAAAAACGATGTAGAAAAAAAAGAAAAACAAAAAATGTGTATTTTTCATTTTCTAGTAAAAGTAACGTTGCCAGGGATTGGATATTTGCCCGGTTAGCGATAGGCTTGTCACCTATCACATTGTGAGACTTAGTATCTTCGACTAGTCGTGGGTGCCTTGGTTGTGCCTCTCCCTACCTTTTCTGGGATATGGGCGTGAAGATACTTTACTTTTGAATAAATATGACGGTCCAAGTTAAAGTTGTCTTATTTTTTTTTTGTTCACAGGTGTTGTTGCATGGTGGGTGATAAGTCAACATGGGTGACAGTTTCTTACACCTAGGGGACATAGTCTCCCTTTATGCGGAAGGAACTGTTTCTGGTTTTCTCAGTACATTAGGGTGAGTTTTATCCTATTGCAACACATACTTTAGCAGGCGCTGGGGTGTTATGCTTAATCTCTGCTTGCTTCGAGCTGTCAGGGAGGCAGATGGTCTATTCTACACCGAGGATTCGAACCATATTATTTGTTTATGTTTGTAACTCAATCATGCTACTGATAAATTATAAACTAGCTTTCTTATGATAAATATGTAAGTAATTATAGGTACTTATAACCATTCATTTTTTATTCGATTTACAACGAGGTCAGACATTGGTGTGATGATCCTTTCGATGTTTGTATATAAATACATATGGGTATAAACCCATAATGCATGCATATAATCTGCTTACTTTTTTGGAATTGGTCCAGGGATGTTTACATTTAATATGTGTCTGCATAATTCACCGAGAGGTAAGCATACATACCTGACTTTATCGACCATGCGCATGGCTGGGGTTCAATTTCGGAATTTGTTTTAATAACTAGAGGTCCGAAGTCGGTCGGACTTGGCATCTTGAGGTCCCGATTTCGATCCCCGGGTCGGGCAACAAAAAAGAATGCATATTTTCAATTTTCTAATAATAGAAAATTAATTAAAAAAAACTGTAAGATAAGAACTTTATTTCTCTTTAAAAAGTAAAAAAAATGCTGTAATTCGGTTAATCTCCACACGTTCACTCCCCACAACTTTTAAACGGCTCAACCGATTCTCATCAATCACGACTAAGAACACTCGCACATATTAAGTTACCTTTAATACCTAAAAAAAATGAAATCACTGCATCCGTTAGGGAGTTATGATGCCACAGACAGACAGACACTTCAAACTTATAACTCCCCCCTTTTTGCGTCGGGGGTTGATAAAAGTAACGTTGCCCGGGATTGGATATGTGCCCGCTTGGCGATGGGCTTGCCACCTGTTCCACAATGTGATGTGGGACTTGGTGTCTTCGGCTAGTTGCGGGTTCCCTGGTTGTGCCTCTGCTTACTCTGTCGGGAATATGGGCGTGCAGATACTTATTACTTATTTATTTTAGTAGATATTTAAGTTTTTAGCATAACACAAAGAAATTAAAAATTTTTGATCGCCTCTGTGGTCTTGCGGTCTTCATGAGTTCCCGGATTCAATTCCCGGGTCGGGCAACAAAAAGAAAATGTCATTTTCTAATTTTATAATAAAAAAATGTTGCTCGGGATTGGATGCCCGGTTGGCGATATGCTTGCCACCTATCACATTGTGGGACTGAGTGTCTTCGGCTAGTCGTGTGTTCCCTGGTTGTGCCTCTGCCTACTTCTTTGGAGATATGGGCGTGAAGATACAAGCAAATTAAAATTTTGCTTATTTTGAGGTTAAGCCGATGTGTGTTATTTGTGTAGTGATATTTATGTGTTTAATTTACAGGTTGGTAGATGACAGATGCGTCGTGTGTCCGAAAGGTGGCGACTTGACGGATCCACCAAAGAAGTTCAGAGGTACGGTTAATATAACGCAAGGTCAAATTAAATTAATTACAAATTAATTAGGTTGTCGTAGTACCATTATTTACCATCTCTTGTTTCTATACTATAGGTGATGAGTATTTTTTGTC
>NJDC01000145.1:5822-19259 GCA_002245475.1 Calephelis virginiensis
TGCTCCTTTAAAAAATGATATCTACGATATCGCTAAAGATCTAGGCAAATCTTCCATCACAACCTCTATTAAACATTTTGTGGCACTTATAAGCACAAGTTTTTGTTTAAGCCGATTCACCATAAGCCTTGTGACATTTTCATTGACTCCGATCACGAAGCTCCAATGGCGATGAAAAATTTAATGCAAACTCTTTGTTTGATTTTTTTGTCCATTATGAAATTCGCAATAAACACTAAATAAGATGTAACTAACAACCTCACTTTATGTAATACTAGCTGCTACCTGCGGCTTCGCCCGCGTTTTCACAGAAACCCAGTGTGTGATCGGGATTAAAAATAGCCTATATGTTAATCCAGGTCACAATCTATCTGTCTTCCAAATTTCAGACAAATACTTTCAGCCATTCGAGCGTGAAAGAGTAACAAACATCCATACATCAATACTTACAAACTTTCGCATTTATAATATTAATAATAATAGGATTAATATCAGATGCAACAAAATTGAAAAGATTTGTGCCAATATTACTACAAAAGATCAAAAATTTGAATTTGGAATCGCAAACAAATAATCTATTCCTGATACTTTTGCGGCTGAATGTATATCTTTACGCCCGTATCAGCAAAGACGTAGTCGGTGGTACAGCAAAGGCACCTACGATTAGTCAAAGATAGTAAGTGCTACAATCTGATAGGTGGCAAACCTATCGCCAAACGGGCACTTATACGTGCTCTTTTTTTTTATTAAAAAATGGAAAAGTACACTTTCTGTCTGTTGCTCGATGTTGTTGATTTGGTTTGTGTTGCTGATGGCAGGTGTACTTCGGGATTCTATGTTTGTAATATTGAACCCTTTTATAGACGAGATCGACTCGCACTTACCCACTTTTTATTAAATACAACATTTATTACATTTAAGACAAATTATAAATGCAATATGTCCACATCATCTGATTTTAGTATTCAGACGGCCTTCACAGTGAATCTTAAGCAACTCGGTTAAGATATCTAACGTTTTCAGAGTCACCTGTCTTCAGTTTGAAAAACAGTGTCGTTTATGATTAACGTTGTTCAAACTCGACCATGCGGCGTTTGTATTTTATTGCCTTATTGTTATTATTAGGTAATGAGTGCTTTATTATATTTTATTTAAAAAAAGCTTCAAATCATTTTGTGCAAATTTAATTTTTGGGATATTTTTTGTACATGGATACATAACGGATTATGAATGTATTTTTACAAGATTGGTCATTAATAATGTAATATGTGGTGTGTTGTGGATTCTACCGGTTGGAAGTTCATTACCATTAACGTTTAATGCGGACATCTCGTCTGGAGAAATAGGACTTCGAGTTCAAATTTCTATAGCTTAAAAAAATAACTTATGTGATTAAACGTAAAAAAATACATTTGAAATATATAAAACAGTTTTTGTTTTAACATTTTTAATAGCTAATATATTTTAATAGTTACTTTTTAAATTAATTAGCTTTAAATTTATATATTGAGATTCCAGTGTAAATCTGCCTCTTAGGCAACATTTTTAACTCAAGTACATATATATTTATGGTATTTAGTAAAATAGGTTCAAGAGATAAAAATTGGTGAAACATGTTTTTGCAACTCTGTTAATAATAAATAATTGTAAAATTTAATAATTGTTAAAAGACATGAAAATTTTGAAACTTTACTTTAGGGCTTCTTAATGAATGTGCATGAAATCTGTTGCAACCATGTGTTTATTTATTTAACACTTTATTGCACACAAAAACTAAAATACACAAAATACAAAAATTTAAATACCACACAGAAAAAAGTTTAAAAAAACATTACTTTAATTATACAAATAAATAACTCGGAGTAATGAATAAAATTGTAAAATATTGATAAGATTGACTTTAATTAGAAAATAACTTAACTTAAAGGATTGATTTTATTTTTTTGTCAACTACAACAACAATGAAAGTATACAAATCAATTGTCATAAATTTAAGCCTAATGTTAATAGTTCAAACTTTTGAAAAAAAAAAAGATTTTTAAGGACTTAAGGAATGTTTCTACAAACTTTCTCCGAAAAATGAATTTATTTTTAGTAATTACTGTTGTCAAAAAAAACAAGGTTTTCAAAATTGTTTTATCAGTTCGTACCTGATTCAATGAACGAGGGAAACATAGATTAAATTTGTAAATATCTTAAGATAAAAGATAATGAACTATCTGACAAGTTACATAAATTTAAGCAACCTTAGCGAGTGATGTTAGGCATGTACGCTAACCTCTCAAAGTTTTTATTTCTAACTATATTATGTGTTTCTTTAATTTATCTCGGTCTATATTTAACTATTGATATCGTTATTTGAAATAAATAATATAAGCACACTAATTTGAAATTAAGCTTAATTTGTATAACTTTTTGATTAATATTTATCTGTCAAAAAAAGTTGCGAACAGCTGTTTCAAATCAACTCAATTAAATTTCGTTTCAAATTAATTAAAAGCAGTCAAACTGCAAAAACAGACTACGTACCACGTTGCAGTTTAATATTTTTTTCGAAAGTTAGCAAATGCTTTCGAAATAGTCTCACGTAAATTTTATCAATATCCCATTAGTAGTTTTTGAGTAACACTTAATGAAGTATATTTTTTTCACTTCTTGATAAGGCCTTTAAGATAATTGAAAAAATATATGCACTATTAAGTATAACTCAAAAACTACTATTCGGATCATGATAAAACCAGTATGAGACCACCTATTTTTAAAAAGAACAATCAAAATCGGTTTGCTACTGGCCTAGGTAACAAACATACAAAAAAACCAAGCAGTCGAATTGAGAACCTTCTCCTTTTTGAAGTTGGTTAAAAAATAACGTGCGGTTTTGCAAATCTTCTAGTTAATTCGTTTTTTAAAAGTTTTAAAATTTAAGCTTGTAAGCGACATCATTGTAATAACAAAATGTTAAGTGTCGAAGAAAGGTAGTGTACGGTAGATAAGACTAAAAATTAATCTACCTTTAAATTAATTTATAATAAATTATGAAACGTATGTTCATAAATAAATAAAATGTTTTGGCTGTGATTTAAATGTACATTTTTATAGAATTATGTAATTTCTTAAAATTAACTAAATATTTGCACACCACAATGTGGTAGAATATGTTGTATTCTTAAATATCTTTATAACAACTTTTTAACACACATATTCCGCAAATAAATAATTTTCATTTCATTTCAAGAAGACGACCTTAATAAACCTATCACAAAGTCGCGATTAATATACACATTTAATTAATAATTCTTTATAACTAGGTTATGTAAAAAAAGAAAGTCTTATCATTACTATAGATAGTTTATAATAGAATTATAACTTGAACTACTAACTACTTGAACGACTAATTTTTGTTCAAAGTGTTAATGTTTTGGTGTCAGATAAAACCATTTTACTTACAAAAAAGGCTATAAATTAGTATTATTTGACACATTTAAATTGCAATCTACTGTATATAGGCACAGTGAAGTAATGTACAGTAGGTAGTAGGTATAACTCGGCTCTGTTTATGAATTAAATACCTAAAGGCTATTTGAAGTTATTTCTTTGTGATCGTAAACAATGTATCCTTTTTTAAACAAATAAAAGTCGTTAATGAATAGTAATTTCGAGTTTTATAAAAAATAACGTCGTGTTTTAAATGGCCGAATTTTATAAAATTCCACCCTTCACCGTTCAAGCGAAACTAAAAATAAAAAAAGTAATAAAGTAAGTATCTTCACGCCCATATCCTCGAGGAGGTAGGCAGAGGCACAACCAGGGCACCCACGAATAGCCGAAGACACTAAGTCCCACAATGTGATAGGTGGCAAGCCTATCGCCGACCGGGCACATTTCCAATCCCGACCAACATTTTTTCAACAACAAAATTAATTCGGGTTCGAATCCCGGGTCGGCCAACAAAAAGAAAAAAAGTAATAGATAGCAATAATATAAGTAAGAGATAATTGTTCTTTTTGCCATATGATGTAAACACTTCCACTTTTTGAACCAAAATAATATTATCAAATTGCATATTTTTTTATTGCAAAATCACGGAAATAAGTGCTTTTATATCGACCGATCTTCACTACAGCGCAACTAGAACGATGGCATATCGATTGCATACCGAACCCGAGACGCATGTGTGTGTATAAATATATTTGATATTTTCCATCGTCGGCGCTTGGTAAAACTTCCAAATATTCATATTTTTAAAGAAAGAAACACTTGTACTGTTTTACTTATCACTTATAATATTGTTGAGTAGTTTAAGTTGTAGCCCTGATGATGCTGTATAAGCGAAACCGGTAGGCTACTAATTACAAAGTAATAAATTATAAGTGATAAGTAAAACAGTACAAGTGTTTCTTTCTTTAAAAATATGAATGTGTGTATAAACGCGTTTTCGCACCGTTTTTCATGAAGATAGAATACTATAATTACGTGACCGTGATATATGCGTGTCATTTCTCCACAATAATCATAAACCATAAAACCAAAGTCTGCAACTTACAAAACCAATCCTTAATGTAGATAAGAACCATAAGAGTAGTTTTAAACAAAAAAATCCAACATCGAAATTAACATCAAAGTATAATACCCATTTTTTCCGTTGGGACTTAAAAATAAAAGTAACACCAATTGACATAAATTATCAATTAATTAATATTACTTTGACATTAATTTTTACTTCTATAAATAAATGTAAACACATATCCCTGCATCTTTGTACCTACTCGCTAGCAACGACCCTAACTTTAACTTAAAAGATATCCTCTTGGTCTTCGGTTTATATCAAACGACCAATCGTTATGGCTGGTAGGTAAATGAATGACTCTGGAAAGTGGAATATTCTGAAAAGGATCTAGAACACACCAGCATAGCCGGTCCTGGGCTTTGATCTCTTACTTGGTCTACATTGGATTTTTATATCACACTTGAATTTTATGGTGTCTCTTGTTACTCAGCGTTTCGAGCAGCTATTTCTCTCTATCCACCTCAGATTGTTTGATTTTTTAATTGGCAAATTTATTGCTGCCTTGTATGTACACCAGTGCCCTTCTTTCATTTTGCTTCTAACCTTATCTGGGCAGACGATTGTACTAATGAACATCTACTTGCTTACATTTCTGGATCACGATATTATGTTTATTAAAGATAATCTGGTATTTCTATGTGTTACTGTAATTGACTACTTGAAATACCAAGGAATTTACTATTTCTTGACAAACACCCTTAACATAATCAAACACCTAATTAGCTTACTTCGGGGTTCGATTTGATATGTGTAATTTTACAGAGTTCATGTAAATTATTATTTATTTAATATTAATGCAGTACATTCTGGGGTTAGCTTCAGAGCGATCCTTAATAAGAAGGCATTATTTTGAGCTCTTCGTTGACCAGATCCACTCTACCCTACATAATATAGGTATATAAAGTCAAATACACATTCCCACATTAGCGTATACAATACAAAAATTAAACCATTTTCCTGCTCGCCGCTACACATAAAACTCTTCCTTAACAGATATAACGCAAGGTCGAATTTACACCTAACCTATCGCTTTAAACGTAAAGTTTTCGTAATTACTCTTATTATATTTTTATTATATATTATTATTTTATTATATTATATTCAGAGTATGTCCGCATAAATGCAATTGTATGCATATTATGTTGAGATAAACTTCGCAGTGGGGGCCGGGTGAACTGTGCTACAGAATCATTTTCAAATTTATTTCGAGCAATAGGGTTACTCTTTTTTATTTATTTAAACTTTATTGTAAACAAATTAAAATTGTGAGTAGGTACATAAGGAGAACTTAATGCTAAATGCGTTCTTTTCCAGTCAACCTTTAGGCTAACAGAGATCAAATAGGTAGTACCTACCAAGTAAACAAAAACAGATGATAAAACAAGTAAATTTGAACTGGAATGAAATTACCTCATACTGGCATACGTACACAACACCGTATATACAAATAAAATAATTCAGTAATATATAGCTACATAGTATACTATATAAATTATGAATAGATATTTATAGATACAATGCATATTATATACATACAATAAATAAAATAAACAGCAAACAAAACAAAATTACTAACGATACATATAAATAAATATCAAAATAAATAAATATATATAAATACTAAAGTCTGATGGAATAGGCACTAAATGCAATTTTCAAATAGATATTCATAAGTTTTAAGCTCGATTCATGTTAATAATTCGCTATTGCAGTTTTCAAAAGTACATAGAATGACATAAAGGTACGATTTTAATTTCCAATTCGAATGATATCGCGATTCTAGAGCAAGGTTTCCCAAACTATGGGTCGCAAAACGATATTGAGAGGGTCCTGCCTGTAGAATAACACACCACCCTACCGATAATACACCACATGACCGACAATTTAATTCTTCTAATTTTGATGTAGTTATTTAATTAAGACTTAATTAAATAAATAAATTATTAGAATTATAAAATAGTGTGTTCAACCTCAGTCCTTTATTCTAATTGGTAACAGTCAAATATCCTAGAGGTGGGTCCCGATTTGGGAACTTTTTTTAGATGGGTCGTAACCCAAACGTCCACCCGTTCAGTTTGTATGGAAAAAAATATGTATTAATTTTTCCACACCCTGCAATTTCCCGGTTTTTCTCTTCATAAGAACCTTCTCTCGACAAATACTAACACAGCCAAATCGGTGCAGTCGTCCGGAAGTTATTCGATTACCAAGACATTCAGCGATTCATTTTTATACTATAGATTACCGAATTAATCATAACTAAGTGCCACATTATACCAATAAGTAATAGGTTTCACTAGTCACTATTGTCTATGGGTGCAGAAAGTGTAGATAAACTGTATTCGTATTTCGGTTTACTATATCACTTTCTTGAAAAAGGCAAAAAATGTGTAGGGGAGAGGCGTACAAAATGGCATAGGTGGGTAATATGGCACACCCATTTATTTCTTTAACTAAACACATATTAGTTTGTGCAATGACCTGTAGAGGGCTGCTTGGTAACAGGTATCAACCTGTGGCAGCGCCAGTAGCGTCCGTTCGACGGTGTAGTGTGCACACGTACTTCTGTGATTTTCGCAGTCACGAGTTTTGGTTTGATGAATTTTGATAGTTGCGAAAGTAAGTATTTTTGACGTTCTATTGTTTATATTTAGTGTTAAATTATTGTAGTATTACTAAATAACTTCGAGAATGTTTTAAAATATCGAAATTCTTGTTACATTTTTAATCATTAATTTCTAATATTGGAAGTTATGAAGTGGACAAAATGGCATACAGCTTGTACGGGTAAAATAGCATACTATGTCATTTGACCCACCTTTTTTATTTCTAGATACGTGATCTAACACCATGCCTCGCAACTATTCTAGAAAAACAGACCGACAGTGTTGGGATAAAATCTCTATGGAAAAGGCTATTCAAGCAGTGAAGAATAATGAAAAAAGTATTTAATATTCCGCAATCAACTCTTAGAAGACATGCACTGGAACAAAATAAGTTCTTAGCTCCTTCAAAAAAAAGGTATCTTAATTTGTAATTAAATTTTCAAAATTTCTTAGCATGATTAAATTGGAAGGAAATGCTGTACGTAAGTTATTGTTTTAGGTTTGGGTAGGTATAAAAGTGTCTTCGCGTATGAGATGGAACGTGAACTGGTAGAACATATAAAATTACTAGAAACGAGATTATTTGGATTGACGAGGAAGGAAGTTTTAAAATTGGCCTATCAGTTTGCAGAAGTTAATAAAATTCCACATAATTTTAATAATGAAAAAAAGATGGCAGGCAAAGAATGGTTGTCTGGATTTCGACGAAGACACCCAGATATATCCTTAACAAAACCTGAAGCTACTTCAGCTGCAAGAGCCCAAGCCTTCAACAAGCCACAAGTAGCATTGTTTTTAATACTTACCAAGACATTATTCAGAGTAATAACATTACTCCGCATAAGTATATGTATATGTACAGTAGTACAACGTCGACGAGTCGGCTTTATCAACTGTCCAGAGACCACAAAAGGTATTTGCTACTACTGGGCGTAAACCGGTTGGGGCTTTGACTAGCGCTGAAAAGGGGTCTAATGTGACAGTTGTCTGTTGTATGAGTGCAAGTAGTCATTTTATCCCACCGTGTTTAATTTTTCCCAGAAAAATCATGAAACAAGAATTAGTAGACGAAGCTCCAACCGGTAGTTTAGGTGTTGCACAAGAATCAGGTTGGATGACCACCGCTGTATTTTATAAATGGCTAGTGCACTTCCAAACGCATGTAAAAGCGAGCCTTGATGATAAAGTACTTTTGGTAGTTGATTGTCATATCAGCCATAAAGGTATTGAAAGCTTAACATTCGCAAAAGAGCATGGAATTATTATGGTATGCTTGCCACCTCACTGCACGCATCGCAAGAAACCAACAGTATTGGTATTAACTTCGACGCCAAATATGGACGAAATTAAAGCAAAATCTGCTCCTCTGCCTCCTCCAAAAAAAAAGAAGAAAGGTTACGAAAGTTCTAGACTTTAGTTCCGACAGCGAAAATGATTTCTCTTCTTTGATTGCTCAAAAAGTAACCAAAGATGACGACGAAGATTGCCCGTGCATTTATTGTAATGACCTATACTCAAGATCGAAGCCAAAAGAGGTCTGGTTCAAATGCTTAAGCTGTAAAAAATGGGCTCATGCATCATGTGCAGATGTTCCAAAACAGACAAAGCGTTTCACGTGTGAACTTTGCATGTAATCGACTGATTTTTGTTACCATTTTAGTATGCCGTTTTGTCCAAACCACGTGTGTTATTTTACCCGACTAGGGCGGACAAAATGGTTTTATTCTGTGTTTTTAAAAATATTTTTTAATTATTTTGTTTTTGTACTGAGCCGATTAATCTCTATAATTATAATTAAGTAATGAACCAAAGAATATTTTGTTATTTAAACTGTTGAATATTATTAACAAATAAATATTCTATGACTGATTTTATAACTAGTATGTCATTTTGTACGCCTCTCCCCTATACCGATTTATTTTCCCCAAGGACAAAGTAATAACTTATGTGTAGAGGTTGTGTAACAACAACTAAACAGTTATCACTACAAAGTATAAAACAAAGTCGCTTCCTCTATCCCTATGCCCCTTCGTATGCTTAGTAAATCTTTAAAACTACGCAATGGATTTTGATGCGGTTTTTTTAATAGATAGAGTGATTGAAGAGGAAAGTTTATATGTATATTTAATAACCGTGCGAAGCCGGGGCGGGCCGCTGTTAGGTATAGTTTAATGCGAGATGTTTTTTATCCGTTTAAGGTACCTACAAATTTTGAATACACCTTTGCAAGAAATGCTATGTCATTTCTTCAGGTTATTTCCACGTATGAATAATTTACTGTAGCGTTTAGCAAACGCAGAAATAAACAAATTATGTTTTAAACATTTGAAATTGTTATGAATATGCATAATAAGATACCTATTGTTATCATGCATAGTATAAGAGTTAGGGTGATTCTAACACGGTAATATTATCTATACAGTATTGTTTTTTTTTGAATGACTAATTGTTGCTAATCTGACGATTTTTCACAACTTCACCGAACTTTGTGGGCCGAGCAGAGTGCTCAGCCCGAGACATCATTATTTAGATGGATTGGGCTGTTACCTACAACGCCAGCACCAAGGGCTGTCTCCCGGGAGACCGTACCTCGACTTGGTGCTGCGTTCTGGTTACTGGGTGGACTTGGTGGAGGAGTATTTGTGTCTCGTCGCTCGGCGTTAGGTGCCGGGCGCAAGAGAGGTCTTCGTCGCCGAGACCGGCGGCGACGGTGTAGTGTTATGTTAAAGTGATGTGAGATTGTCGTGATCCGGTTTGGAGTTGGGAGAATAGCGTTTGCCGCGGTTATTGGGTCCGGGGGATCCGATAACACGTAGCGAGGTCTTCTATGATCGGGGGGAGGTATACAGTATTGTAACTCGGCCGTGTCCTTGAAATAAATGCCTACAGAAGCGCGGTACGTAAGCATGAAATAGGGCTGTCTCTGTCGCCTACCAACAGTTACCTACCTATGTAGTTTTGACATTGTAAATTTATTACTTTTATTTATTAGCACAGATAGGTACTTAGTAACAATTTAAAATATTATTATGATTACTAAAATACTTTGTGAGTTGAATAGAAAGTGTGCAATAAAAATGCAAGTGGTTTTTTTGATTGACAGATTTAATTTAAAAAACCATGATTATGTATGTGACTTTATTACAAATCGGTGTTATAAATTTGCGACCGAACAATATTTGTGCCTTAACTGAGATGTACGAAATGCTTTCTTATTATATTTGAGTGTATAAAAAATCCGCATTCGAATATAAAGTGTGATGTAAAATTGTTTTGGGAAACATAGACAAGGAGGAGAAAAAGGAATATATTTTACTTGATTATAGATACCTGAAGCTACTTTACAATTTATTTGTTTAGTTTTAAGTGAAGTTCGGAATATAGCCTCCATTTTGTCTATGTATTTCACGACATCGTCGCTGGGTACAATTAAAAAGTTTGCGAAGTATTCTTACTATAGTCCCGGTACCTTAAATAATAAAAATAATCTATAATCTAAAAAAGCTATCTCTGGGTGCGTTATTGAGGAATGAATGCAACCAAAAACAGTACAATATATTCTACTTGTCATGTTAAATAGCTACTTGTGCTTATTTCGAGTAAAAATTCCCGCAGTTACTGATTGAAAACCAGCACACCGTCCTTTCGTCACTGCGGCGCACTCGCTATTGTAGCATGCTGCGTGCATGCCCTGATCCGAACGCGTAGGTATAGATCGCGCGTCGTCCTTTTATATGAAGTTAGAATACTCTATAGATAATATTACCGTGATTCTAATTAACATTGTTATCTTACGTAAAAATGTAAATTTAGATGATTCATTTATAACTATGTAGTAGATATTTAGAATAGGGTGAAGATAGATGTTCAAATTTTTAAAGTTTATACATCAAAAACAGATATCCGCACAAAAAAAATGTGACTTAGGTATATGACTTTTGATTTACAATGTTACTTTCGACGTTTTATCAGTGTTTTATCGACCATTGTCGAGTTACATGCTGGCGGGTAGGATAGCCGGATAGGATAGGGTAGATTTGCATGAGTAACCTGTTACATACGAGTAGGTATGAATTGCCCATATGTGACTATTCTGTCCGACCATCAGGAGAGCCACATTCTTATTCCTTAACATAACAAGACGTCCCTTGTTGCAAAGTAACAAGACATAGGACAGCTGTGGTAAATCATTACATGACTTACAGAAATATCTCCGATATTGTTCCACTAACTTATATTTCAACCTATCTAGTCCAAATTTAGTTTATTTAGAATGTGGCCGGTAACGGTAAAGTTTGGTCCAATTCTGACGAAAGTGTTGCCATAACGATTCTATAGTTCGACAAAATGTTAAGAATATTTATTAATTAGACAAAATCATGACATGGTCGTGTATATAAATGGGTGATTAAGGCTTAAATTATGAATAATTGATTTGCTAAATTTTCCTTTTTTTGATTTTAAGGGCCATAAGGGCCATAACTCACCGGTCTAGCGTCCCTGCGTCGCCAAAGCGTCGCCATTCGGTCGCCAAGTGCGTTAGCCGTCACACATCTCAATACGAACTAGTTGGCGACGTCGTTAGCCACGTCGCTATGGCGTCTCGGTGAGTTATGGCAAACGAGCGGAACATAGATGTTAAAATAAATAGACAAGTCTAATAAATTTGTCCTTTCTAGTGTCCGAAACATTATGCAGAGGGTTTTACGCAAAGGAAAAAAGGAGACAATTGTTCTTAAGCCGTTGCGTAGTGACGGAATCTGGAGAATTTGATGGTGGTGTACTGGTTGATTACAATGGTACCATCGAAGGTATTGTAGCACGAGAGGCAGTCGATGACATATTAGCGAGAGACAACACAATACAGGTATTTACGGTTTTGAGTCCATTTACATATATTTAAGACTCGCTAAATTGTTGTACTTAACGAATATTAACGATTCTTCATTTTTAAATCCCGACGGAAAGAGAGGGGTGTTATAAGTTAAAGATGTGAGTGTGGCATCATGAAATGGACAGATTTTGATGTAGTTTTTCTTATATTTGAACGCTGACGTGACTTAGTCCTTAGTCGCAGTCGAGGGTTAAGTTTTTTTTTTTATTTTGTGTTTGTAGTCAAATCTTATTATAGCGACGATGAGCCAATGCAGTTCTATTTATTTGTTTATCTGAGGATTTTTCGCTTTAACTTTTTGGATTTGGATTAAATATGAAATGCCTTGCGACTGGTCATTGTTGGCGTATACGCTGATCCCTCAACCAAGGATGAGATTTAAATAAAAGATCCAATCTTAGATCATACATACACACATAAAAAATTTCGTGCTAAAATCATAACCCTTGTAAACGGTAGGGCTAAAAGAATATTAATCTTATAATGTATCCAAGATTACACAATAGTTTACACAAATGCCTGTAAGTTGTAGCTGATAAGTATTTATTGTTCACTCTTGCCATTGTGTTCAATCGGAAAGATACCTAACTTATTTTGCTTATGTTATTATCAGTTACCTTCAGTCAATTATAGTGTATAGTTATATATTAGTTAGTTATAGTGTATGATAAATGATGATATTCCAACTATCAATCTTTTTCTCACTCCTGTTGAGGACAACCTGACAAAGAACAAAGAATGAATAATTAAAATTCAAAATTTAATACTGAAAATTTGGAAGTTTGTTTATTTGTTGAAACTTTTCTTACGTCATGAGAGAAATGTTTTGGTGTATTTTTGTGTGGACTAATAGGATGCTAGACAGTGATATAGTTCACTTTTTATCCCAACATCTTAGCGGGTTCCCGCAGGAGAGCCAAATACGGGGGCGTAGCTGATGGCAACAATTATCTTCTTATTATACATATATAAAAATCAATTGCTGTTCGTTAGTCTCGCTAAAACTCGAAAACGGCTGAACCGATTTGGCTAATTTTGGCTTTGAATTATTTGTTCAAGTCCAGGGAAGGTTTAAAAGATAAGAACAAGGGTAAAAAAATGGGAGGGAACTAGGGGAAAAAAAATCCCGTACAAACTGAACGGGTGGAACGAAGTTCGCCGGGAAAGCTAGTTAACATATAAAAAAGAGATACACCTCGCCTGCAAACACCAATTATTGTAAAGGTACTACACCTTTGCCTAACTCAGGTGGACCACCGTACTGCAAGAGAATAATTCTGTTGCACGACAGTGGTCCACTTGAGTTACTGGCTACTCTATAGTTCAAACACGATAGTAAGTAGTAGTAAGGATGCACGAGTATGTACTAA
>NJDC01000145.1:25421-52218 GCA_002245475.1 Calephelis virginiensis
AAATTTACACACCGTGTGCGGTTTGGTCTAACTTGAAAGATAGGATATCTTGCATCTAAATTTTTCGCGAGCGAAGCCGAGGGTAACAGTTAGTGATATATATATTTTATATTAGAAATAAGAATGGACCAAGAATAGAGCTTTGCGGTACGCCAATCGTAGCTGCAGAACCCGAAGAGGTTTTACCGTTTATTTTAACCGTCTGAACACTAGCATTAACACAATAATATCAATCAAAGTATTTTGAGTGGTGAAAATGAATCCAAAGCATAAGAAAATTGTTTTTAACAACTTTTTACTCGTAAAGGTTAACTTCGTAATGTAAAGCAACGTTTTTAATGTAACGCTAATAAATACACGGATGTTCTGCAAATCGCTAATAAATGCACGTTGTCTACAAGTACCAAAAAAGTTAATGTTGCGATGCCAACCTGATATCTATACAAATATGTAATCTATAAATCTATTCGAATAAATAAAATAGGAGTGTCAGTTTATAATATTAAAATAACCGCCTTTTACTAAGTTTAAGCAATATTATGCAGGTGTACGAGTATAATATGTACACTATACGTATCAATATGTCATTTTTTACAATTTTTGTCGGTCTGTTTGTTTCGGTTAATCTTAAAGTTAAGGTTAGTCGCGAGCACAGCTTACTAGTTGTGATGTTATTACTTTAAAATATGGCAAAAGTACGGAGATTTTCAAAAACGGTCAAGTGGAAGCAAAACATAATCTGATTCATATTAACTTAAGAGCTTAATACCACGCGGATGAAGCAATTGGGATATTAGAAAATTATTTTTACTGAAAGTAATGATAATAACACTAATCTGGTGTTTCAGATAGACTTGCAAGACTTGATGAACGCTGGAGTTGTTGGATTTAAAGGATTCCTCATAAACAGCGGTGTGCCAGAGTTCCCTTCAGTTGATAGAGTAGACCTGGAGAGAATTTTCTACACACTAAACGGAACTGACACTGTACTAGCCGTAAGTATGTTAGATGAAAAACTATTGATCACTAAATAACTAAAATTTTTACTTAATTAGGATTTTGTTCAGCATTCAGTAAGAGGGGCTACTTCTACTATAAGGTGGTAGGCTACAGGAGAACAATCCATGTCTTAATTTTAATGCTCGCTCTTGTCGTGTTCCGTGCTAGAGTTTAGTGTAGACACTTAGCCTAGAATCACGACCGTAAGACAACAACGTACCAGTAGCATCTGTGGTGTCTAAAGCGGATGGTGGCCTTCTACCATCAGTCGCCTGCTTGCTTGCTTTCTTATAACGTAAAGAAAAATATCAGAAGTGATATTTAACCGACTTTAAAAAATGGGTGTGGTTGTATGCCGACTTTAATGTTTTCTTTTTGTATAATCAATCGAATCTCAGTCATCTCTGAACTGATTTAAAAAAAATCCCTTCTAAAAGATGCAAAATAAGCCTTTATTTTGCTAATTCCGCGTAACGTTTCGCCTCTACACCGAGGCATCCTCAGGAATTCGACCGTACCGTACAAACGACGACACGGTACGGTCGAATTCCTGAGGATGCCTCGGAGATGTCGCGGAGGTGGGAGGTGGGAACTTTAGGTAGGGTTGTCACATGTAAAGAACGTGACAATTTATATTGTTTCCCGAGCTCTTCCTATATTCGTGTTCTGGTCGCGGAGGTGAGTGGTGGGAACGTCAGTTAGGCTTGTCACATTCTGTGTCGTTTGGAGGATTATTTGCCACAACGGTTACACTGCTTACGCGGAATTAGCAAAATAAAGGCTTATTTTACATCTTTTATAATGGATTTCCGCAAAGTAACGCCTGATTCAATAAAAAAAAATCCCTTCTATTTGAAAGAGCTTGTTTCCAAGGTGATCCCATCGTCACCAAGTCCAGCAGGGTTACTCTCGAAGCTCGATTTATGCATTATTGGAAATTGGAATCGAATATGTCATTTTAGGTATTTTTTAACACAATACTGGCGAATTATTACCATTTAGTTCATAGTAAATAGTATATTATTTTATCCTTTTCGTTGAATTTATTTGTAACTAAATGTTAATAATCCTCTAATTCTGTGTTCACAAGTACCTAAAGTGACATATACGATTCCAATTTCCAATTCGCATGATATCGAGATTCAAGAGTAACCCTACAGATCTGATGATGGATTCCCAGGGAAATGTTTTATGTACTTAGACGGCATAATTATTGAAATCTTCAATTAGGTTACCACATTGTCTATGTATAACTCTTAAAATCTGTCTGATTTTGAGTAAATTGATGTGAGACCACATTGAAATCTTGGTCTGCTTATTGAGAAAAGAACTACAGAAATCCATTCTACAATGAAAGAGCTGAGGTTGACGATTTCTTAAAAGACAGAAAACAACAAAGACAACAGTTGAATAGATATTATGTGTTAGAATTAAACAAATGTATTTTTAAGTAGGTAGCCATTAAAATTCTACAATACGCTAAATTTAACACTTAAATGTTAAAGTTTCGCGTCGAATTGTCCTACAGTAATAGGTTTAGCTTCGCAACATATTTAATTAAATGGAGATAAATTTAAATGTTGAAAATAAATAAATCCATATTTAAGCGAGTCATTACAATTCTATTCTAATTCTAAATTAGAAACTCTTTGTTACAGTTTCACGCCGAATTGAGCTTCGGTAATAGCTATGACAGCGACGAATGTGCGTCATGTGACTGCCCCGGTAAGTTCAGAACTAAAAATATATTTAACTTTAGCTACCTACTAATAAAATAATTGCTTGTTAACTCATTAGTAATAATATTGGTCTAGTTAAATTAACGAATCTCTCATTGTAGCTGCATTATTATTGTGAATGTTGTATATACATTTAAAGGCAAATAATTTTGAACAAAACTGATATGTGGTGTAATTAACAATGTCTAGTGATAAGCCAGTGGTGTATCTGTATAAATAAATAAATAAATAAATAAATAAATAAAACAACAATTAGTTCGGTCGTTCCACTTGTCCCTACCAACGTATCCCCCTGGTGAGTAAAAGAGGATTTTTTTTTCACTTATCGCTACTGGTAGAGATAAGTGAAAACATATTTCCATATATACCTACTGCGTGGTGTTTACTATTACGTACATTTCCGTACACAAATAGGTACAATATTATGATCTCTTTTTTGAGACTGATAACAGTTTGCATATATCCAAATCTAAACCGGAAATAAAAGTTAAAAAAATGCATTTGAAAACACAATTCATGAGAATTTATAGAAAACAAAACTATATCAAAAACGCAGTTGCGAAGATATTTAAGTTTATATTCAAAACGCAAGCATCAAAAAAACGCCGGTACCCTAGAAGGAAAACCAAATAAATGCGGAGTTTAGATGACAAGCGCTTTGTTGTACCTAAAAATTGTTAATTCATCACAGAGAGATAATGGTAATGATCCAAAATTAACTTGTATGCAGAGGTATTAGTGTAGACCAGCCTTTCCCAAAGTGGGCGATAACGCCCCCTTGTGGGCGCTGGAAGCCTAGAGGGGGGCGGTATAAATCTTGAAAAAAATGTTTTTTTTTAAACTAGGCGCAACAAATATGTTATTGAGGTTATTGACAAGAAAAAAACGACTACAAAACAACTGATTTTCAAAGTGGGCGTTACATGAAATAAGTTTGGGAACCTCTGGTGTAGACGCTAGGGAGGTCTGACTTGGTGTACTGTATTACAGCATTTGTTACTGTCTCTCCCTACTTACACACGCATCTTCACGCTAAGTCCCTTACTCGGTATTTAGTGTATCGAGAACTAAGTGTAACGATCCTTGCGCACCTGCCTAGCTTCTTCCACATTTATTACTTTTTTTTGTATGAAGACGGCGGTTCTGGAGACTCTTGACATAATCAAAGTCAAGTAATAATTGGTGTCAAGTAATATATTACTGTACCTTTATATTTTTGTAGATCCATCGCTCTACAGCACATACCTAGCTACCAAACCTCCGGAAATGGAACTAGCAGCGGTCTCACTTTTAGCAGAATTCATCCCTAATTTTGAGTGAGTATTGCGGTGAAAGTCCCGTTTCTTTTAAATCTACAATCTTATTAGACATAATTAATATCATTATTTTAACGTAAAATCCTACAAACCAACTCCTCAACATTTTCCCACGAAACTATCATATTTATATGCGTGGGTTACATATCTATTCGTAGTAAATTATGTATTTGTAATTTATTATTCCCCGTGATGATCCGGGTCTGCTAAGTAGAAAAGACCACCTGACTCTCTGCTTGGAGGCTTGTAGGAAGCGAGCATAAAATTAAAATGTAGGTTATTACCAAAAAGAACAATGATGGTAGAGTGCTTTGGAGCAACTTTCATGGGTAGGGATCCACTGCTTTTCTGCAGCCATAATGAATGTGTAGAGTGAAGAGAATAAGTGAATGAGTGTGTGTCTAGAGGGTATTGTAACCTGTAGACTGACACAATATGCTTAACATCCCGGCAACAAGACAGCTGTACTATCTATGGTGCCACAATATCTCTTACCATCGAAAGAACCAAGTGCTTATTCCTGTTAAATATTCCTGGATAATTTACACAAATTAATATAACCCCAAAGTAAGCAAATTACATTAAGCTGAATACTGAACACTTAAAATACTGAATGATTATTGTTTTGAAGTCGAAAAATTCGGGTTCATTTTAAAATTAATTCAACTTTAAAAAAATTTCTTGTATGTATGCAGATAATCATAGTACACATTAAATTTAATATTCACTTCATAAAACTCCAAACAACAGCCTATTTTAGTAATACTTTATTTAAATACGCGCGGTTCTGAGATGTCAACGAAAAATAAATAATGACGGTATGATTCTGCATAAAGTATGCGATCATTAAAGATGAATAAAAAAATAAATTAAACATGAGTCAGACTTACGTCCTTACTTCCTTAAGTTTTCATACAAAAAACTAATTAATTCTACATGCTGTGTTAATAATTATTAAGTATTATAAGTCAATCATTTGGTACTATAAAACCGATGATCCATACCTAGGCTATTTTAATTGTCAGCGCAGAACTTAAAAATGACTTTCAAAAAACTATTTTCGATTAGGTGTTCGGGCGGGGCATATCATTTGAAATGTTTGAAAAAAAGAACGGTTCTCCCGTTGCAAGATGCCTCATACAGGGTTAAGACCGGTCAAATTTTAATATAAGGAGGTAAAGGCATAAATAGTAACGCATTTTGTAATTTATCATGTCTGCAAAAATGCTTCACTTATTTTTTATAAATAAATGTTCTTGGACAAGTTACACAAATAGAATCTAACCCAAAAGTAAGCTAATTATATGCTTGTGTTGTGGGTGTTAGTCAACGATACTAATACATGGAATTACTTTAATACTTAAATACTAGAATAAACTTAAAAAACACCCAGACCCGGAAATGCAGACATCTCAATGTTTATCACACAAAGGCAGGTATCGGGAATCGAACCGGAGCCTCGCGGTAAATCGGTATAGTTAGGCGTATACGCTAGCCACTCGACCAACGAGGCGGCTTGTTGTCATGCCATGTCATGACATCACCAGCCTGCGAATGAGACTGCGGTCTATGGAAACCATCCATGCATTTTGTATTTAGGGTCGTATAAAAATTATTAATTGATATTTTTTTTTTAAATCTTCGTAAATCGAAGGTGTTATCGATTTCAAATCGTTCCTCAAAATTTAGCTGGTACTTTAAATGGGAGACGTGTATTTTTTATCATCAGGCAATCCAGCAGCATGTTTGTTTCCAATAACATAAAAAAAACGCAGCGTTACTATTTTGTGTTGTTTGTTCAAGTTATGAACTAAACATTTTAACATATGTGGACATTTACTTGTCAATTGAAACATTGAAATTGTGTCATTTAACTTTTGGTTGCAATTTGCTAACTGCTTCATCAGCAATATAAGTGTAAACCAGGAATTAGGCTCACCGCATACTCGTATATTCGGAATTTTTTTAAAGATTTCGCCCCTATAGGCATTTTGTTTTCTTTAAAATTTACATATATTCCGCACGATAAATTCCTAATGTACAAGTATATGACAAGTTTCTAGACTTGAATTAATTTATTTCATTCGTTTTTTAAAAAAAAAACGTTTTTCTGTAACAAAAATTTTAATTTACATTGCGGGCGGGAAAATTATTGTAATTTTCTATTACCAGATAAAACGTCTACGTCCACCACATATATTCGGAATTTTGTTACGCTCCATAAAAAATCTGCAACAAAATGCCGAACAAAGAAAACTTTAGTGACAGTACCTATCAAAATTCAAAACCCAAAATAACTACTGAAAATATGCATTGAATACAGAATATTTGGCATGCAAAGGAACAGTTAAGTTTATTGGCAAATTAAAAAAAAATCACACGCGGTCTATTCCATGTGTAATCATTTTTCCTTTTTTTTACTTTTGACATCTTCTGCTCGGTTATCACTTCAAAGTTCTTAGTATCTAAAATATACAGGCCAAATACGTGGGGCCGCGTTTCAATCCGGTGGTAGATTTAGTATTGTATAGACGCGTCACAGGTGATAATAAAGATAATTTTGAATTAGAATTTTACAAAATAGCATTTCGGTGTTATCAGAATCAATCAGTTATTTACCTGACCGTAGGTTTATCTTGTTAGTGGAAAATTGGTCCTAAGTAATGTTTATTATGAATTGTTAACTTAAGGTGATCTTAGCTACTATTTAAGTAAATGCCCCGCCAAGAGGCAACTCTACCAATAAATCGAGACGCAATATTGGCGCGCATTGGTTTCAGGCGCAGTGAAAGCAGAAAAAATGAAGGTGGTAGCGTTCGGAGTAATTATTTAAAGTAGAATAAATAAACTATCATATATTCATACATTTGAGTATATAGAACCTCCTTTTAAGAATTGTGTGTGCAAAGTTACAGAACTTTCTAATTTTGCTATCTTTTTTCAGTGTGCATGTTCATATAGTCCATGTGTCCAATGAAGCTGTTATCCCAGTAATAGAGAGGGCGCGGCAAAGGCGAATTCAACTGAACTCCAGACGATGGAGAGGGGGTGTCACCGCTGAAACCTGCCACCACTATTTGACACTAAGCTCGGAGCAAATCCCCCCGGGCCACACGGAGTTCAAGTGCTCACCTCCGATTAGAAACAATACAAACAAGGTAATTACCCAGCTACAGGCTAAAGTCAAGTGTTTCGAGTATTTTTTGTATAAGTACGAAAGTACTTTCCCGTATCCAGGAAGAGGCAGGTAGAGGCACAAATAGGGCACCCACGACTAGCCAAAGATACTAAGACCCTCAATATGATAGGTGGCAAACCTTTCACCATTCGGGCACATATCCAATTCCGGGCAACGTAGTTTTTATTAGAAAATTGATAAAACACATTTTCTTTTTGTTGGCTGACCTCTATCTCGGGATCGAACCCGAGACTTCATAAAATCAAGTTTAACAACCGAACCACCAGATGCAGAGGCGATAAAACTCCCATGCTCTTTTAAAAAACTTATCACAGAATGTTTTACTTTTTTATTTTAAAGTATGAAAAATGTTTTTATACCTACTTAAGAGTATTTTTGTTTGCCTAGTTATTATTATTAAGTTAATGAAGTAAACCGACCGATTTAATGCAATTTTTCCAAGTTTAATGTTGCACATTATAAGATTGCAAATTGTTGACTGTTGACTGTTTTTAAGTTATCTGAAATATATTAAGTGGAGCGATGCAGCTCTTTTGCAATGTTGTAATATAATATGTATACATTTTATTGTATGATATTTTTTGTAAATTTTATTTTCAGGCAAAGTTGTGGCAATATATTAGAGATAAAAGATTAGACTTAATCGCCTCAGATCATTCACCATCCACTGCCAATTTAAAAGGTCGTAACTTTCTTAAAGCTTGGGGAGGAATATCTTCTGTACAATTTGGTAAGGTCATGGTTATTATCTTTAGAATTACTAAAAGTATCTACTACTAAATTTCATAAACTGTCATCATCCTAATTGATCCTGGATGTTCCCCGCGCGGAAACCCAATGTACATTTTTCTACTTCTCACTTCGCATTTCCTTCGGTTTAGAGACTACTAGTACACATGTCTTGTTCCACGGCACGAAGGCTTCATTTTCTGTGGTGCTTATTGAAATAGACATTTAACAATTTTACATAATAATAAATCAAATTTAAAATGATTTATTTAGATAACATTCCGCAGTGTCTGGTAATATCTATCCCTTTGCCGAAGCATAAATTAATAAAATCATTTTTTTTTATATTAGGTACATATTTATTTTATTTATGGAAAACCAATTTAGGAAGGAAAAATGCGGGTAAGATATACGCGTCGATTATAACCACTAACGATGTTAGTCTTGCGCTGACTTCAAGGTGGAATACAAGCTAAGATATCAACCATGAAATCGGAATACGACAATATCAAGTACCGGTGCAATAAAGACAATCCAATCTTTGACATATAGGTAGATATATTAATGTATAATGTTTACACAAACACGTCAGACCTCGACTATGACAATCCCACACAATCGCCAACTGGAGGTCTAAGTCTTATCTAAGTGGTAGAGTATCTCCCCAGATTTGTACTACCGCCTTATATATTCCTGCCACCATATCCTCAGTACTTGCTACAATCGTGTTCCGTTCCGGTAGACAGTGTAGCTCCTAGAATTGCATACTTGACCTGAGATCATGGCTATAAATTAGGGACGCAACAGCAACATCTACGCTGTGTGACGGTTGGTTCTTATCATAAAAAAACTGCCCGTTGGTTTTATATTCATTGACATACTGATGGGTATTATGGGTGTTAGATAATGTTAATTATAAGTTCAATAAAAAACACAGACTCGGAAATACAGACAACTATGTTTCACAATGCCTGCTGCCCCTGTCGAACCTAGGGGTCGGTCGATGGCAATAGCGTACAGCTTGATGGTAACACCATCAAAGAGTATATAAATACTACGTAATAAGAGGCGGGACTTCGATAGATACATAGCAAACCCGAATTTTGTATGAAGTTTACTTGAAAAGGTATAATCCGTATAATTTGAAAGTAAGTCTAAAGGCATTCAGATATAAGGCAACTAGTGTCATATGATTTGGGCGAATAAAAAACATATCAAACTTATTTTTTTCATTTTTTATATGAAAGTAGCATCAAACTGAACCCCATGGCCAACGAAGCAATCAAAATATTTTTTAAATTCGCTTTAACTATTACAAGAAAATTTTAATTGCAGGTCTGTCGTTATTCTGGACTGAGGCCAAGGCGCGTGGATATAATCTCAGTACAGTAAGCCATTATTTATCATCTGGACCGGCCTATATGACAGGCCTGTACAAAAGAAAAGGGATGTTAAGGCCAGGCCTTGACGCTGACCTTATCTTTTTTGATCCAAATGCTTCATTTGTCGTCACGCCAGATGTCATAGTATACAAAAACAAGGTTAGATAATAACACTTTTTACCACTACTTTTTATAGGTGTTACCAAGCTATCTGTCAAGTAAGAAATATGTCCATTACTAATTCCATTAAAACGATCATTATTAAAAAAAAAGTCTGTCTACAGTACGTAAGCAATACCATTTCAAAGCTTGAATTGTCTTAAAAGAGTCATAACGCATGAAAAATACTTGTTTTTATAGAATTTAAGTTTATTAATGAAACATATTAGCCTGAAAACTCGAATAGCGTTGCGGCCATTTTTGATTTTTTGTTGAATTACTAGTTACCATTTTGAAGATTCGAATTAGTATCGTTTGCGGCCCCCGGACGGAGACTCAGCTATCTATGGATTCAGCTAGTTTCCTTGTTATCTCTTAATATGTTTGCAATTGATTTGTTACTGTTTCAATGCGGTCGTCAGCTCTTAGTTATATCTCAATAATACGATTAACAAAAGCATTTACACACTTTCACACTTAAAATGTTTGCAGTGATTGAATGTTTTATTGCTCTTTAAAATGTATAATAACCAATTAGTACATAAATAAAGATACTTTAATTAATGAAACTGTACTCAGTGTTAATTATAATTTATTTATCACATATACTTATATGTGTTTTTAGTAATTACTAAATTGAAAATGTTTTTTTCACACAAAGTAACATGGACGAAAGCAAAGCTAAGCAAAACCAATACCAACCTAAGTGCCAGAAGAAGTGAGACTTATCATCGCCGCTCGCCTCTTTTTTCTTTGAGTTTGATAGTAGATAACCGGACCGGAATATGACCTTGCCTTTATAGGAGCAAGAATAGGCTAAACGCTGAATTCCTACCGGGACACTCGTCCCGTATATAGTACGCATTCTACCAGCACTGGTCTTATTGGCAATGAATCTTTTAACCTTTGCTTGCCTTGAAAGGATGGCAGATGGTCTATTCTTTACAGGAGACCCGATTCAACATGATGAAGACTTATACACTGTTATACAAGTTGAGAAATGTCATACGAAACCTGTTGTTGTTCCAGATAAGTCCATATATGAATAGAGTTCTGCAAGGGAAGGTTATTCATACATACTTGAGAGGCGAATTGATATATTCAAATGGAGAAATGATTGGTGCGCCACAAGGAGAACTTTTATTGAACGAACCCTTACTGTACCGGTAGTTAAGTAAACGTTAAGAAAAGTACTAGTTTGTTTTTATTAACTTATATTTCCTACTTACTTCCTACCGTAGCTCATATGTTTTATAAAAATAAGTAAAGCCCTGTAGAAAAGCTAGAGTGGTTTACAAATAGTGACCCAAAGCCTCGTTTTACAATCCAAATAAGCCCACTTTTCCTACAATGCTGAATACCTAATATTCCCTTATTTTTGAAAGACATTCCCTTGCTTTATTTTTACATTTTTTAACGTTCGGAGGTATTTTGTGTCCGAAAAGAGGTCAATGCTCATATAGTAATTACGTCCAATAATATATCTACGATAAAAGATAACTTAGTGTATTTTGTTAGCAAACAATCACTTACATTTATTTAAAACTAGCTTTCCCGGCGAACTTCGTTCCACCTGTTCAGTTTGTATAGGAAAAATCAAGTACTGCTTTATTCCCATTTCCCTGCAATTTACCCGGCTTTACACTTCATAAGAACCTTCTCCTGACAATAAGTAACACAACAAAAAAAGAATTAACGAAATCGGTTTAGTCGTTCGGAAGTTATGCGCTTACCAACACATTTCGCAATTCATTTTTATATTATAGAAGATTGATAAAAATATGTGAATCACAAAACTTTAGCTAGGCCGATCTCTTATTTGAATGTCATCATTACAATTGATTCTTTAAGAGGGAGTTCAACATATGTGAAGACTGGGAAAAAGGGAAACTTTCTTCTTATTTGTAGTCTTTTTTATATACACGCCTGTGGCATTCACCATATTATATCACGCTTACAGTTAGGCTTATATAGAAGTCCGTCGGCTGACCTAACGAATCGACCGAGATATGACACTGTCATTATGATGGTAGGAATAGATAAGACGGTGGATCCGATCAAACAAAATTACATACAAAAAAAATCTGGTTTTGACACCGGGCATAAATCTCTGTTACATTTTCCCCGTGTTGGTCCGGGCTCCTTTGCAGAATAGACCATCTGCCTTCCTGCCAGGCAGCTCGTAAAAGGCGAGTATAGGCTTACCGTCCCTAACACCGTGACACCTGACCGGCCTCAGACTGGCAACGCACCATTACCACCTTTGGTGTCTCTAGGCGGCGTTAATTTCTTACAGGAAATCCGTCTGCTTTCCTTTTTTTATCGTACAAAGTCAGAAGGCAAACAAGCGATTGGACCGTCAGAAATACCTATATGTCATCAAAGGTGGCAATTAGGCACCGCCCATCTGAGGCTAGAGTGGTAAACCGCCTGCTTATATTACTGGCTACTCTTACATGCTGTTTAGATCTTTACATGATAGTTTTAAACACTGATACAATAGCGGTTGGAAAAGGTAAGACTAATGGCTCCCAGACAAGTCAAATTATTTATCACATTTCATGTTACGCCTAATGTGCATGTCAACCAGTTGCTCTACACACAATTTCAGTATTGCGTGACACTCATGTCAGAAGTCTCATGGCAGTGGATTCCGATCCGGTGGAATTCGATGCGCACAAGTACCACTTGTACGGTCCACATGAGTGAAGATCTTTTCTGATTCTGGTTCTGATCCCTACCCTGGAAAGGAAATTTCTTGCATAACACTCTAACACCAGTGATCTTATTGGAGTCCCTTTTAATTCAATCCATGCTCTATTCTTAAGACTTTTGGTCTATTCAACTCAGAGGACCCGAACTAATACGGCGACTGGAGGATTTAATCAGGATAAATAAATTTAATGAACAAAACCGGACCGTCCATCCTTCTGAGTATGTTTACAGTGATTTAGCGAAACCGAAAAAATATAAAACTTTAGGGTATAAGATGTTTGTTTTTCATCACAATAAAAAATAAAGACCACTTAGACCAAAACGTGGTTAGCTATGCAGCAATTCGCTTGGGTAGGTATCCATCGCTTTGCCTAATCCTGGTGCCATAATGACAGTGTCATATTGCGGTCATAAGGGTAGCGGAGCTGGTAGACTTGCACAATAAGCCTAACATCCGATCACATGAAAAAGACGCACCTAAACCATTTATAAGTCAACAGTATCAGTAACTTTTCTCTACGTTAGTGTTATTATTAAGTCTATGGTATCTCTATCTAGCCTATCTAGATATCTCTCTGTCTAAAGATAAACTTGCATTAAATTGATAACATGTTTTGATTACCTAGCAAGTATTTAACTAAGGTATCATCACTATAATTGTGTAGAAACCTCCGTTTAACTCAGCGCAAAAACACAATAGGCTTCATTGACATAAATAATTAAACTTATCTAGCTTATCTTAATTATATATGTGCGTCCAAATGATAGACTTGTTAAAACATGTTAATTGATTTTAATTTGTAAGTGATTTGTATGTAATAAGAATCCATTAAAATTGTTGTAATTTGGAAGTTTCAGGGGTAGGTATAGGTACACACTAATTGGAGATGAAACATCGTATCGCAGTTTAGAATCTTAGAGTGGGATTTTCCGGATATAGGCATGTACATAATTGCAGCCTCGTAGCGCGGACTCATACAATCGTAAACGAATAAGTCGTAAGTGAGGCACCTACTGCCTACCGCCTAACGGCGGCCCACATCTTCCTCTATAATAAAAAATTATACGGTTTCTATCTCATTTAACAAGCCTCACGAGGCCTTCACTTAAGTGCAAGGACGCCACAGGGCAAGGCCTATTTTGCTCAAGCCTAGCTGCCTACGACAATGATTAAATGCATTCCTCACCTTCCCTGTAAAGCAGAGGTTCCCAAACTTATTTCATGTAACGCCCACTTTGAAAATCAGTTGTTTTGTAGCGCCCCCCCCCTCGTTTTTTTCTTGTCAATAACCTCAATAACATATTTGTTGCGCCTAGTTTAAAAAAAAACATTTTTTTCAAGATTTATACCGCCCCCCTCTAGGCTTCCAGCGCCCACAAGGGGGCGTTATCGCCCACTTTGGGAAAGGCTGCTGTAAAGGGTTATAGCTCCAATACATACTCCCCTAATTTAACATTGCAAGCTATTTACGTGTTCTTGATGTAGCCAAAGGTAGCTGGTAGACTTGCACACTTGGTCGACACATAGCAACGCATCAGCAAAATATGAGGGCAAATTTTATAAGCAATTACAAATAATTGTGCTTGAACTGGGTAGTATATTTTTATTCCATACTGTAACGGAGGAAATCTTTTTTCTGGTATTTTTTTTTAAAGTGTGGAAAATCCCCTTGATACCCGCTGCACTCGGGGGAGAGCAGCGGGTTATGTCGGACTCGAACCGACTAAAAACCACACTATGACATTTGCGCCGCCCGGCTAGGAGCGAGATGGAGCGCGTTGGCATTCACCATCCCATTCCACGGCTACGGCCCGGTCTTCACCGGGCCTTCTCCCGCGCAGAAAGAGGAGCACATCCGGCCCAGGCGTGCGAGGGCGTGTTGGCCGAAGAAAGTCCCTCGACTCTCCCCAGCAGCCCCGCATCGAAGGCGCTTTGAAGGATGTTCTGGTGACTTAGTTTTATGGTTTTAATCTCCATGACCAAATTGATGAATTCTGACAACCACAGTGTAAGAGACTATGGTAATACCAGAGATTAGTAAATATAATAAATTAATATTATATATATTGTCTTTGGTAATACGTTGCTTGTAATAAATAGACCGATTGGGTACTTTTAAGTGTGTGCGATGCCAAAACATTAATTTTAGGTCTTTGTTGCTGTTACTTTCATACCGATTCAATTGTTCAGTAGACAAAATCGGAACTACAGCGCTATTTCGTATTACATCTTTCTATTTGTTTATTTCTATTTTAGTCTTTGAAGTGGGAGCGCCGAAAATGAAATATTCACAAATACATTTTATATAATGTTATTATTATGGCTATTTCCTAGATAAAATTTGTAAATGTAAAACTGAATCCACATCCCGCGTCGTCATCGCACCAAGCTTAAAAGGGTGGACCAAATTTGCTAACACTTTTTTGTTGTGTTGGTCATTTTTAGGAGAAAGATAGTATAAAGAAAAAAACTGGGAAAATTGTAGGGTAAGTGGGAAAAACCACATTTCAATTTTGTCCAAAAAAACTGTTACTAGCTATGAATCCACTACCTATACACATACGTCTAGCGATACGAAGTTAGCCTATATTCGACTAGTTCTCAATAAACAACACTACCTAATTGGCGACGCTGCAGTATCGATAAATAGCGCGCTGTTTGCCAAATGAACAGTTGGCATTTCTATTTTCTACCTTGATTTTGGAAATTTATTATTAGCTCTGAGTAGTAAGCGTGTGCAGTAGAACAAAACAAACTGAATATAATCGGTACCCACGTTTTACACATGGACCTATAATAGATTGTTACAATACGATCCTGTTTTTATATCTCAAAACGTACTTAGTAGGCATATAATAACTGTCTTGTATAAAAGTCTTTACAACTTCTGTTGCGGGCCTCACACACAGCTAGGTATTTGTATTTGCGTATTGGCCTTATGTGACAAAAACTATAATGATTGGACTCAATACGGCCTATTTATAAATCCAGGACTGTTTAAACCCGATTTTGTTTTATCGTGTAACTTGAAGCCAAAGTTAACTTAAACTTAACTAATAACCTGTGATATTGGCATGCTAACGCTCATGCCAAAATATTTTGGCAAATACAACAAACATCAAATAACTAGGTACTTTCACCAATGAATAGCCATATGTACAGCCGCTGAGACGTTGATTATTGAAACTCGAAAATACTTATAAGTGATTGCGGTGAAAACCGGCATAGATTTTGTAAAATTGCCATACCTTGAGATTATTTCACAAATTAGTAAAAAAGTGTAATAAATCGAAATATAGAGATTTAAGGAGCAGTTTATAATATTCTATAAAGTACAGTTTGGCAAGGCAGTAACGCAATGACAGTTTCGGTCGTTCCCGCATGTCACCCCCTAGTTTGTCCCCGCCGGTGACATGTGGGAATTCTTTTGAACAAACCGGTGACAATTCGGAATTGATTCATGAACCTTTTTTTGTATAAGGGTTATATCTTTAAGGTTTCTTTTTCAAAATATTAAATTTACGTAAGGTTTGAAATTAGATATTTTAGAAAGTTTTTTTTAAGTAAATTAAATAATTTACCTTACCTTTCCATCATAAAAATTAACAATTTATTACACATTATTAATATAAATTTATCACTGAATATTAAAATACTCATCCATTATTGTTTCAACTGCCTAAAATATAGAATATAGTAGGTTACTTTGTTCTATTTGGATAAAATCATCATAGAAGGGCCTCATCAACAGGTCAATCTACTATTTAGCCAAATTTGTGAATATTATAAATAAATAAATTAAAAAATAAATTAGGTAAATTAAAGTTAAGTATTCTGTGATTATGAGCTTGTGAATTAAAACTAAACTTCGAAAAGACATCTGTGATTTTACAAATAATAGTTATGATAAGAACATACTTACTTTTGATATATTGAATGTAGATTTATGTTTAAAAACTGTTGCCCTTGAAAATATAAAAAGTAAAATTAGATTATTGATTCATTTTTTGCCAAAAAAATTAACTTTCGAAAAAATGTAACTCCAAATAGTTCTTTGTCTATGTATAAGTAGTTCAAAAACAAATGTTCATTTCCATGCATGTAAAGATATATGTTTTCATGTTAGTTTTTTGACTAGAGTGACCAGGGGGTGACATACGGGAATTTTGTTTTCTGATTTCCCGCTTGTCCCCCCCAGTGACATGCGGGAATGACCGGACAGTTTTTGCTTAAGAACTTTTGCTCAACATTTAGAATTTTTTTTTATAATTATGTTTTTATCAATGTCGGGCAGTCAGGACTCCTTTGCAGAATTGACCATCTGCCTTCGTGCCGGGCAGTAAAAGGCCTTTTGCCTTTTGTTAAGTATGCACAGCGCATATCACTGAGGCAGAAGCTGAAGAATGGGTGTCTGCAACTCCTGTTGGTGCCGAAACAAGTTATAAATGGTACGCAAAATAAGGACCATAGCGTCGATGTTCTCGCCTTCAAAAAAGTAGGTGATTCAGAGGCAGCAGGAGCTTTAAACGGTTTTTTAAAATAGCTGGAGGATAATGAATTTGGTAGTTATGTTTCTCCGTCGACTTAGACTTTAGAAACTTTTAAATCGAAGTGCGAAAACAGAAGAGTATTATAGACTTTTTTAAAAATGCTACACTATTATAAGTTACTATTTTTCTTACGTTGTTGTAATTTTGAACATGTATAATTTTTAACTAAAGTTAAACCAGTGTTTAATTACTATTGAATATTGCATACTATAATCCGGATGCCTAGATAATGCTGAAAGGGTCTTGTTTTTGCCTCTCCAGATTAACGAGGCCCTACTGTACTAATATTTTTTGTTGATTGGTGATATTCAATGATTTTTTTAAAAAATAACAATCATAAATGTGTCTGAGTGAATATACATGAAAAATAATGAATGTTGTTTTCTATAGCTTTAAGAGGTTATGTTTTTATCATGGAATATAAATACTCTTTACAAAGAGATTTATATTGTATGCACACTTAGATGTTCTTTTCATTTCTGTTAAATTTTAAGAAATAAACAATGTCATTATCCCATAGCATTATCCAAAGAAAGTTTTTATGACAATCATAAGATGAAGATGTTTCGTCAGTGTGGCTAATTTAAAATATGAGTACCTATAGACATTGCTCTCTTTCGCATATACTTAGTATTTTTATAGTATTTCTGATCAATTTTTAAGAAGTTGATTTTTTTTGAGTTTATTGTAAAAAAAATAATAAAAAATTATATAGTCAGTGTCAGTCCAGTCAGTTTATCAGAATAAGTATAATTTTGTTTTGTTTTTTTTAAGATTTAACTAAAGATTTTAGATTTTAACTAAAAAAAAAAGTTGATTTTGATATTTTTAAACTATCTTTTTCTTACCACTTTCTAGAAAGTACAATTCACCAATGCAATCCCGGGATTATCCCGGGATCAGCTGTAGATAATCCCGAAATCCCAGGATAAGAAAAATCGACCGGGATCGAATCCTCTATTTATGAGGTTGTCTTTCTCGGATGACAATTAGTATTGTTGAAATAGTACTGTTTTAAGAGCTTATGGTAACCCTCCAGGTCGCTGTGCCAAACTTTCTGGAATGCCACAGATTTATATAATAGGACTTTGAATACCTACTATGTGAACACCATAGAATGTGTACACCACAGATAGTAATCTGTGGTGTTCACAGGTACACTAGGTACACTATTTGCGCTCTAGCATGGTGCGGGTGACAGCTGGTTATTTGACGTTGACATCTGTCAACGACATGTCTAGGGATGTGATGTTATTCCAATTCATTTTTATCGATAACGATTGTCGCAGTATTAATCTAGTTAATTGTTATGAAAATTAGTGTAATATTCAGTTGTGCAGTGTAAAATAAAAAAATAGTATATTTCAAACAAGTGCACAAAACGAAATATTTTTATCCGAGACTTTTTGGAGCCAGAGCCGAAAGCAAGGGGTTAATAGTAATATCAATGCTAGAATGGTTTTAATTTTGTGCTACCTACATCACCTTCATATCATGACAAATTAAAAATATTTTATAAATGTATATTATTATTTTTGTATTTAAAAATAATCGGGTTTATGATTTTTTTTGTTGTAGGAACATTTTTGCTCTGTTGGTGCATCGGGGCATTGTAATAATAAAGAATTCATACAATCTCAAGAGTCGAAGACTTTTCACTACCTCGATCTAGCTCTTAGACAGAACGGCTCAAAATTAATTTGTAATCGTTTTACGAATAGATTGAAAAATCGGTTTCTTATTATCAATTATAACTCAAAAACCACAAGTAGATTGTTGATAAAAATGATGTGGGACCATAACAGAATCGTTTGCAATTGTTCGTCAAAAAAGTATCTTAACACCCATGTCCCCGAGGCCTGAAGGAGTAGGCAGAGGCACAACCAGGACACCCACGACTAGCCGAAGACATAAAATCCTACAATGTGATAGTGATACGACTCGGGAATCGAACCCCGGACCGCAAAAAGTCAAGCCCGTCGCTGAAACACTAAATTACAGTGGAGATTTCAAATTATCAAATCGTGACGTGGTACCCAATGACTATTTCATTGGGTACCACGTCACGTCCGTCGCTGAAACACTAAATTACAGCGGAGATTTCAAATTATCAAATCGTGACGTGGTACCTAATGAAATAGGTAAAGTCGATTATTGAAGTTTTTTTTTCAGAAATAAACTCCCTAAAGAATACATTTGTATCTTATTTTTTAATTCAGTAATTATTATTACATTGGCAAGCGCTAATAACAGGAAAAGATAAGTGGTGATATCAATTTTTTCCAATAACTTTACAGCAACACTTACCTGTAGGCTAGGGTCTAAGGTGTAAATACTTAATGTTTAAAAAAAGAATATCACGGAAATGTTAACCTAACATTAGATTCGATTACCTAAATAATCGAACGAATCGAAATCGAATCGATGTTAATACATCCCTACCTGTAACAGATTTTTGTTCAAAAATCTTAAGTCAAAACTTCAAACTTCAAAACTAGTTTTGTTTGGTCGCAGATTTTCCGTTTTTGTCATTTGTTTAATAATGCAGTAACTTTTAAAATGCCTTTAACTTCTGTTTTTTAAGACAATCGAAGAGGAAAAATAATGCAAGTGGTTTGAAGAAATCGAGTTTGAAACATTTAATTTTTCGACAGTGTTTGTGAAAAGGTTCGTATAATTTTGCGGCAAAATATATCTGTCATGTAACTGACAAACAGAAGAAAAACAACATAACCTTATTCGTTAGTTCTAATTAACATGAAAGATTTTCAGCTAATTACTGAATATTCTGAAATTTTAGATGCCCAGTGTATTTAATACTGAAAGACCTGCACCGCCGGATGCTTCAAAAATGCAACTTGAATGTCTAGAACTTGCTGGGTGTACCCTTGACCGGTACATAACCGCTGATAACTCGCGTCCGTCTTTTCTTGAGGTTTGTTGGTTAAATATTTTTTTAGTATTGAAAATATAGCGTTTTATTTATTTAACAGTAAATAATAACATCCTTTTAAGTTTAGCCTTTTCGGTACATTTTTCAACACTAATTATTGAAAATACCTAAATGTGGAAGTCTTATTGACTCAATTGTAGTGCATGTACTATTCATATCATTGGTAAAAATGTCGTTACTATTTTTTACTTATAAAATGCTAACATCTACCTTAAATACACATGCATTGTTGAACAAAATTTATCTCATGGGTTTAGCTTTTCTATTTGAAGTCTAGTGATAGCTTATTTTTGTTTGTGGCGTCATAACTGTTGAATGGATGGAGCAATAGCAAATCGTATTTTCTTGTTTATAAGCTTGCAGTTTTGTGATAGTTCTGAGTTACATTACACATACTTTTTTTAGGGGTTTTTTAAAAATTTCCAATCTTAACAAATATATACTTTTCTAAAATTGCTAAACAAACATTTGGCTATACATGACTTAGTTGTAAGTGAACTGATGGAGTATGCAGCTGTTATAAAATTAAAACTAACCACCTTTTAAAAATAAAAATTTAAATTAGGTTTACCATTCACTTCTTATGGTGGTTAGGTAGAATCAATCAACTGTGAAGCCTCAAAATAGAGTTTTTTACTAATAAATTGTTATTGTTTGCATATCATTTGCAATACTATAACAATGATGGTGTAAAAAGCATGCTATGGACACTAACAGCCTTACAAATAAACATAAACTAATCTTTCGTAATACTACGGCTATATTTAAAATAGTTATATTTAGAATAAATCATAAATAGCACAAATATTGATATATTATTTATAAATATTTGAATAGAAATTTGTTAATGGTGGTCAATTTAAGCCAATTTAACTTTGCAATAATATTTTGTTCTAGTAGTCCGGCATCGGACTTGACTTCCTGAGATCTATTTTTTTAACAAAATTATAGTAGATGTTCATTTTCAATTTTCTTATAAAAATAACTTTGCCCGGGATTGGATGTGTCTGGTTCGCAATAGGCTTGCCACCTATCACATTATGGCACTTAGTGTCTTTGGCTAGTTGTGGTCGTCCTGGTTATGCATCTGCCTACCTCTTTGGAGAAATGGGTGTGTGTCTTCCTTACATTATGTAATGGGTTTATCTCATTATTATTCTTATTTCCACTACAATAACTTTAATATTAGAAATATTAAATTTAGCTGAAGTAAAAAGAAAACAAAAGTGATATTAAAAGTAGTTTTTTTAAATTTATAATATATATTTCACACTTAAATTAGGGTAAGGGTTGGAATAAGCCTTGTATGGACAGTGATACTGAGGCAATACAAAGTATAAGCTATTTTGAGTTTATATGTAGAGATTTTGCTTATTCTGAGTTTAATCCTAGTACACTTAATATGTTTGTAAGGCCATAAGTGTACAGGTAATAGAGATGGATGCATGTTAACTCTATTCTATATGTTTTTTCTTTTTATATAATATGTTTTTGTTTGTAAAGGTTTTTAGAGAAGATTGGAATATTACTGTAAAATGCTTAAATGTAATTGCTGTAAAAGCTGTATAAAGTAATTCAATTTATTTTCACCCATTTTTAGGCTCATATTTACTATGAGTATGTGAAGATTTCAAATTAAATATTCAAATCTTTTAGAAAGAGACCATTGATTTTGTTTGAATTATCCTGGCACTACCTTATAAGTGCATTCTTGCAAATAAGTAAAACAACATGCTAGTTGCATTGTGGATTACCTACTGTTCTGAGCTAAAAACTATTGTAAAGCTGTGAGCAAGAATTAACTACTAAATAAAGTCATATGGTTTAGGTTACAGGAATAGCAGCTCAAGGAACACCAACATGCAGTGGATTAAGCGCCAGCGACTACAGAAACTTAGCAGCCCTTCTTAACCATCCATCATTGTCACAATTAAAGATCTTGAATAAAGTACCTCTGCCAACAGAAATAATGGAACATTTTTCACGTATCCTTTTCTAAAAATCTTTTGTTAAAAATATATGATTATAAAGTTACCCCCTATGATTTATATCTATAACAGCTGTTTAATATAGTAGTCTATTCTGATAACATATGTTTGGCTTGGTTTAGTTTAGAAGTCTAAACCAAACTAATGTTAAACAGCCGTTATTAGAAATAAATCTTAGAATGGAGTAAGTTGGCATTTTGGAAACTGGGGGTTAATAATTCTCTTTACATTTAATAATATTTTCAACTAGTTTTTGTAACATAACAACATAGTCATGGATCCTTAACAATATAATAAACCAGATATGCAATGCCATTGTTTGATGGGTGTATTTCCAGAAATAAGTAGAGTGTGGCTTGCTATAGACAGCAATATTTATGTGTGGGCTTTTGAACATGGAAGTGATGTGGCTTATTTTGATGGCTTAGGAGAAACCATAGTTAGTGTCGGCCTAGTCAAACCTAAATCTGGAGTTTTTCAAAACTTTGTAAAATATTTATTAGTACTTTCAACCACCGTTGAAATTGTAGTTTTAGGTGAGTAATTGTTGATATATATTAAGTTGTTACATGTAAGTTTTCAAAGATGTTTTCGTGGCTTCTGGTCATTTACACCACAACAAATAAATAATAAATATTCCTGGACGAGTTACACAAATTGAATCTAACCCCAAAGTAAGCAAATTATATGCTTGTATTATGGGTGTTAGTCAACGATACTATTACATAGAAATACTTAAATAGATACCAGAATAAATTTAATAAACACAATGTCGATACCAATTGCATTGATGTTGGGGATGTAGGTACTCTTTCATTGAAAGAAAGAAATAGGCTACCTACATTCTATCATAACAGCTTTGTTTGTTATTTTAAAAATGCTTAATAAAACTTCACTATGTTTACTCAGTTTGTGTTATAAATCATAATAAACTAGCTATTTATTCTATCTTGTTCATAAGTCCATTTTCAGCCAAATCAGGTGAGCCATTCTTGAGTTATAAGCAGTGTAACTAACATAACTTTTTTTTGTTTACATATATTAATGATGTAAATGTCAAAATCAATCTATTTTACTGAAATAACTATATTATCAACTAGCAGCACCCAGCTTTGCACTTGTTTAAAATATACATATAAACCTTCCTCTTCAATGACTTTATCTATTATAAAAAACCCGCATCAAAATCCGTTTGAAATAATTTAGCATTTTTTTAACATTTTAGCAAAAAGTTTTAAATATTTAAGCATACAAAGGAAATGGAGAGAGAAAGCGACTTTGATTTATACTATATAGTGATTGGCATTTTAATTTTTTAAGAGACTATTTTAGTAAAGATTTCTAAAGAAGTTGTTGTTTGTTTTGTAGGTGTTACATTTTCAAGCAATAAACAAGACTGCTCCACTGAGTTTGAGGAAATACATTTAGTTCCTGAACCAGTGTTTGTATTACCCACTGATGGTGTTTCCATGCTGTGTATAAAGTCAACTTGTAAAGGGAGAATATTTATGGGTGGCAAAGATGGATGTTTATACGAAATTACATATCAGGTACATGAAGTGCTTCATTTGCCCTATGGTTATATCAATATATTTTTTAAAACATTACCAGACAGTTTTTAACTTCTCTGTCTCTGGTAGTCTCTGGTAATTGTAATAAAAAGAAGAAGAGCATTAAATTAATACATTTTGCTTCATAAATCTGCCTAATTGTAACTGTAAATATTTGATAATTATTCATAAGGGCACATTTACATAGAAAATGTTAAACTCATTCTAATAAATAAAAACACAGTTTTATTGTATATGTTGTTGCTTTCGGCTAGTATATGCCCTATTGTTCTTAGATATATATAAAAAAATCTGTATCTTTTTTACACTAATACTTCTTCAATAGCTAACCAATTTGATGTTTTCTTAGAAAGGTCATGATTCAGGTTGGTCCCATATTAACTTAATCATGATCCAACTAGCGATTTTTGAGTTATACCTAATAGTGCATACAATTATGTGATATTGATGTTGATAAAATTTATGTGGAACCATTTCGGAACCTATTGCTTTCTTTCGGTAAAATAATTATCAAATCGCAACATGGTATCCAATGACATGGTTAGTTGGTTGTTGCAATTTTACTCAAGTTTAATTTAATAAAACATTTACAATATGTGCACACAACAGCAATAACAGCTAAGTAATATATTTGGTATTTAAAGAGATGTGGAATTATGTGACATTCATACATTATTGTATATTGTAAACACGCTGTGTGTTAAAATAAAACAGTATTTTTTGCATGCACAAGAACGATATGTATATCGGCGCAAAACATTAATCATTATTTTCATCATTTAAATAAACTGGTAACACAATACTATAATTGTGAATAAAATTATAAAGTGATTGTAACACAGTCTCAATAGGTTATTATGGAAAATCAACGTGATTCCAATGGTACAACAAACCCTCCTCTTACATGTTATATATGTATGTATGTTACATGTATATAATGTATGTATGTTACATGTATATAATGTATGTATGTTACATGTATATAATGTATGTATGTTAGTTAGTGGCTTTTCAATTTTTGTAATCATGTTTTTGTTTACTTTTTAGGCTCAATTAGGATGGTTTGGTAAACATTGTAAAAAAATAAATCACTCCACCAGTGCTCTCTCATTTTTGGTGCCATCGTTTTTAAATGCTGCCTTGTATGATGAAGATCCCATTTTGAAAATTGAAGTGGATAATTCTCGTCACATACTTTATACTTTGAGCGAGAAAGGCAGTATAGAGGTATTTGATTTGGGTAGTGACGGAGAGAGCTTAAGTAAAGTGGCCAGACTGTCGCAAAGCAAAATTGTATCGTTAGCTACAGATATTGTCAAGTAAGTTATAGTTTTGTTTTGTGAAATTGGATGGCATTGAAGTAGATGGATTTTTTCATGGTAGGAATTACGTTTTGTATGGTATCTTTACACCATAGGTAGTAGTAAAGACTGATGCTGTAATTTTAAGCATCCTATGTTTACCAGCTATCATGTGTTCTCTATCAGCACACGCTAATACTGACAAAATGGCATCAGAAATGGGTGAGGCTGTATTACCAAGTCTGACGAATCTATCGACATTGACCGCAACCTAGTCATGGTAACCGTAACATCGATGCCTAATTTCACAAGCTGCATAGTAAAAGAGCAAATGGCTTATGCTTTCAAGGAGCCCCAGAATAATATACTATAATGAGACTGACACAAATAGAGGAGTGGGATGCTATGTAGCTTAAAGGCTTGGCCAAATGCAAAAACTAACATACGTCTAAGTTTTTGTTCATATTGCAGAACTTTGGAACCCAGTAATTTTAAACCAGTGATTGCAATATCGGCAGTGGAGGTCTCAGAATCAGATCATCTCAATTTAGTGGCTGTGACTCAAGCGGGTGCTAGATTATACTTTACTACTGGATATGAGTAAGAATTAATGAATTATACAATACAATCATAACTATTGTACATATATTTATATGCGTTTTGAATATATAAAAGTAGTATATTTACGTGAAATTTAATAAAATAGATACTTATATAAAAGGAATAATATTAATTTAGTTATTATTATCTACTTTTGAAAAAGGCTTTAGTATTAAATATTTTATTATTAATATTGAATTAATTTGTTTAAGAAAATAACATTATTGAATTATTTAAGAGCTGTATCAAATAACTCATACATTATGTCAAAGTGATTGTACCTTGCCCCACTTCTCAGTGACATGTTAGTCTTCTCCAACAAATCTTGTAGAAATACAAATATTCTTTATTGTACACCATCACAAGGAATATACCTTTACCTTTAGAATCTCATAACACATTTATTTACTAACTAGTTGACTTATATTGTTGACATAAAAATCAATATTTTACATTAATCAGATCAATATTTTACATTAATTAGTGCAGAACTTTCGAGATTTTAAGAATATGTAATGAACTTGGTGCATAAACATTTAATGAAAAGAAATATAATGTTTATTACTAATTTCATAATTTACTAAAATCAATTTTATAGTTTGGTTAAGTTATTCAAACTTTGTCAGCTAGGAAACTGACAAAGTTTGGCGGCAAAACCAACTCCCGCTTACCTTTATTACCTTGCATTGCATTTTTCTATTTTATTTTTTCTAAACCTGTTTTTTTTTATTTTATAAACGCCATAACAGTTGAATAGAAGTCTAACTAACAATATTATCAATTTATTTTCGTTTAGTATGAATCAAGGAGGTAACCAGCGGCCACAATACCTTACTCTTCTTCATGTGAGGCTACCACCGGGCTTTACCGCTAACTCATCAGTATTGAAACCGAAACAAGTGCACAGTGCTGTATATGACAATGGTAGGTATATTTTTTGTAATTTTTGCATATTAAAAGTTATTAATTAATGCTGTGTAAAGACTTGTATTAAATATTACATTGGAAGTAGTACCTGCCTACAGCTACTACTTCCAATGTAATATTTACGGTAGTAGTAGTAGAAGTTTACGGTAGATAGGGATAAATTAATTTACATTCTAAAAATTGTGTGTAATTAAAAATAATCATGTAATCTCAAAACAAACAAAAAACAGTGTGTAAATAGTAAATCGTGAATAAATAATTAAAAACATATTAAAATATTTGCACACCACAAGTTGGTAGAATATGTAGGAACGCTTAAATAATTTTGTAACATCTTTGTAACACTCATATTCCGCAAATAAATATTTTTTCTTTCTTTCTTTTCTTTTTCTTTCTTTCTTTTCTTTTTCTTTCTTTCTTTCTTTTATTTTATTTATTTTTATTTTATTATTTTATTTTATTTTATTATATTATTGTCTTGTAAGTAGTAATCTTCAGACTCCCAAATGCTTGCCCCCATCGTCTTACCTTTACCTGTGGTCATAAACTGTACTTTTTCTGGTTCTGGAAGGTAGGAAAGCTAATAGAGTTACTTAAGTAATCTCAACATAAGCTTTCAGAATCTAGGGTCGAGTTCACAACACACCAGTAATTTTTATTTTTATTTT
>NJDC01000145.1:53025-96485 GCA_002245475.1 Calephelis virginiensis
TAAATAATTAAAAACATATTAAAATATTTGCACACCACAAGTTGGTAGAATATGTAGGAACGCTTAAATAATTTTGTAACACTCATATTCCGCAAATAAATATTTTTTCTTTCTTTCTTTTCTTTTTCTTTCTTTCTTTCTTTTATTATTGTCTTGTAAGTAGTAATCTTCAGACTCCCAAATGCTTGCTCGCATTGTCTTACCTTTACCTGTGGTCATAAGCTGTACTATTTCCGGTTCTGGAGGGTAGGAAAGCTAATAGAGTTACTTAAGTAATCTCAACATAAGCTTTCAGAATCTAGGGTCGAGTTCACAACAGACCAGTAAATTTTTTTTTATTTTGACACAAATTCTAGTTTTTACCATTAAATTTAGAAATCTGTGAATACTTGAACATAAAAATATTACCTGTCTCAATGTGTTTTACAGATTATGAAGTTTTCGCACTTTTGATTAGTCGTGCCTAAACGTAATGTTAACTCTTAATAGTATAATTTAGTACCTACGAAATATTGCTCTTGAGTAAACGCAAATTTGATATGTGTAGTATTTCTTTACATGATGTGATTTTAATTTGTTCTTTTGTTGTAAGAATGTGATGAAAGCTACTGTGCTCTTTTTGACTTGACTATTTAAAAAAAGGGTCTGTACGCTGTAGCCCTGAAGAGATAGTCAAATACAAAATCAGGGCATCCACTACTAGCTGAGGACACCCTCCAAAACTTCCCACAATCTAAATTCATCTCCCGTATAAAATGCTAAAAATTACATTACCATGTACAAGCAAGAAATTGTATCATAGTTTTTTTTTTAGGAAATTAAAAAAAAACACATTCTTTTTGTTGTGGGACCATTTGATAAAACCCAGGACCTCACGAAGTGCAACACCAAACCGCTAGACTACAGAAGCGATTACTTCTTTACTTCCTGTTACATAAATTAAATACTACACAATTAATTTATTTATAGGATCGACGGTGATGGTCTGTTCTGCCGGTGGTGGGGATGCGGAGTCACTATGGTGTCTCTCCCGAGTGATGGCAGGCGCAGGCTTCAGTGAGGCTCACACTGTACTAGCCTTGGACGGACCAGCCTGGGCGTTGACTGCTCTTCCTCCAGTACAAGCTGCTCATCTATCCCCGGCGTTATTGGCAAAGCGAGGTAAAAATAAAAATTTTAATGTTTAATGCATATTCGTAGCACATACAGTTTTTTGGTTCTAGTGAAACTATATCTGCGTTTGAGTTAATTCATGACACTATATAATTCACAAAATGTAACAGAGTGAAATGATTTACAAGATCGTTGGTTAATGTCGTGGAGTAAAACTCTTCGGGGCTTATTTAAGTGTAGGCTGTAACTCATAATATCATCCTTTATGGTAGACACCTTCATAATACAATGTCATGGATTTTTATCTTGATAATACTTATAATCATATTATCATAATGCGCACAATCTCCACTTTACTAATCAATGTAGTACTAAACAATGTAAATTAACGAAGTTGACATACAGATAAACGTAAAATGAAAATGTTGAACGTGTTGTTGTGTGCAGAGGTGTGGTCGGCGAGCCGCTGGGCGGTGGTGAGCGCGTGGGGAGCGGCCGTGCTGTCGGCCGGCGCCGCGCCCGACCTGCTGCGGACGCTGCTGCGGGACTGCCGCGGACCTGAACCGCAACCCGTCAAGGATCTCTTCCAGGTATACTGGCCCTTCCGCCGCGGTGGTTGCTGTACAATGTAGATTTATATGCAAAAAGTGAGATTACATTTCACAACGCGTTTTACACCCGCAGCGCCTGCGGTAGCGGGTTGCGACCGCGCGCCCTGCGATCTGATTATTTAAGTGCAACCGCCGGCGGCTGCGGGACTGCAAAAATTACCCGTCTCGTGAATTTTGAAATAAAACCGACCGCCGGTGGCGCTGGTCAAAATCGCTCCGTGAATTCTATCTCTTAGGATCTTCTTGATAAAAATAAAATGTTTTTTGCTAATGCAAACGTTTATTGGCTTAAGCAAATCGGCATAATCGATAAACGAATATTGTATGTGCGTCTTATAGAACGTGTTATGTTGCAGTTGTATTTAAGCAGTATAATATTTTAATAAAGATCATCTGCACATCCGTATATCCGAAAAGTTAGCTTAAAATGTTTGTGTGTAATAATTAATATGTTGTGTTCGTGTGTGATTTCGTAGGTCCATGGAGTTGAACACGCTTGCGCTTGCGCGTTATATTTGGCCTGTGAAGATATCAACAGTGGTGATCCATCAATAAGTGAATGGGCAGCGAGAGCTTTCTTCTTGTATGGGAGTCAAGTATCACCGACACCACTATACCCACAAAATTCCCAGATGGCATCTTCTATAGGTATTTTGAACAATAATTTAAACTACATATATACATATCTTCACGCCAAGTCTCTTACGGGTAGGCAGGAAGTATGGAGTGCCAAATCTCACGAGAGGCGGACCTGCCTGGTAATTAAGAATGGCAATTGTAATTTTTGATGTAAAAATGTGACATCAATCATGATGTATGGGTGATCCCAAACAATATTGGTTGGACCCCCTTAGTCGCCATAACGGTAGTGTATTTTTTTGTCGAAGGGTAGTCAGTCTTCGCTTCAGATTGGCTACGCACTGATTTTCATAGGCGACACGTATTCTTTATCATCAGGAAATTTGGCAGTTTATTTGTCTTACATATTTACAAAAAAATCACTAAATCGTTTTGCTGATATGATTTTATTTTATTTTAGGATCTCCAAAATTTTCCCCAAGACAAGTATCAACCCCAATGTCCACGAGGCCCCAAGATCAGATTCGCCCTGGTCAGTTGAACCATTCTTATAACCAGACTCAGATTAATCAGTCTATGGGCGGAGGAAACCAGTCTATAGGATCTATGCCACAATCGCCGTTTCAACAAAGTATCATAAGTCCGATGAGTCCACCTTTCAATCAGTCCGGCTATATGGGGAACCTCACACAACAGCCGCGAGAAAACTTCCCCATGCAAGTGGAATACAGTGCGAAACATAATGGACTTTATATTTACATTGGAAGAATATTATGTCCCCTTTGGAATTTGAAATGTGTAACAAAATCTCTTACCCTAGACAACAAGGAGTTTGTAAGTATGGTCTTATATTAATCAGTAGTATAATTTAATCAATAATTATGTGAAAAACTTTAAAGAGATGTTCTGGGGCATTCCGGCCAAACAGTTTTCTTTATTGTTTGTAATTATACTACATATTTATGAATAGAAGTAACTGAAATGAATTTTTTTATTTGCTGAATGTTTGTGTGTTAGAAGTGGTTACAAAATGCATATTTATATTTATATCCTAACATATAACTCCTTCACAATTATTCTATGTATTTTATTGTAAGTTTTTGTGATGTTATGCCGTAATCAGTATTGATAAATAAAAACCGTTATTCTCTTTGCCGATTTTGATGACTCAGATTGAATTCCTTTATATCTTGGACGTTTTGCAAAATAATGAAGTGTAACTGAGTTGTTTTGAGGAGTTCTTCACAATAGTTATAATAATATAATATTATAGATTGCCTAAGCGATGACACGGCCCGTCCATTGAACTCACTCATGCTGGTATATTTATAATAATCCCACAATACATATAAAAACATTTATCTAATAGGCCATTCAGTTACATGTTACATTTGAATGTATTTCTTTAGATTTGTTATTCAACTAGTTCATTTACAGTCCGAGCTCGAGACAGAGCAGATGTCTTATTCCATAATTACTGCCAAAAAGCTTTTTATTTAATGTATACTATTATGTATGTTAATGTTAAATATGCAGCATCTCCAATTTATTGAGAGAGTACGAATGTTTTTTCCAGATGAGTAGTAATGTGACAGGAGAAGACTGTTCCTATATTGTTAAGAAACTGCAACGTGCAGCCAGCTTTATGCAGCGAGTGGTGGCACCACCACATTCAGATGAACATGCTTCAATACACGCATTGAAACTATTCATTAGTGAGTAGCTTTTATATATCTTTTATGTCATGTTAATACCATTTTTATTAAACAACTAGTGTGAGGTTGTTATTATTTTACATTTATAGACTGATGGACAGCTTTTTAGGAGTTCAGCGTATAAATACCAATTTTCAAAGGTTTTAATAAATCTGCAAGATGTGTTCAGATCAAATGTTATCAAAAATAGAAAACCCCCCATGTTGGTCCGGGCTCCTTTGCAGAAAAGATCATCTGCTTTTCTGGCCAGGCAGCTTGTAAAAGGCGAGCATAGGCTTATCATCACTAACACCGTGACATCTGACTAGGTGGTAGAGTTTCGCAGCCGACTCGCCCGGATTGGTACCACCGCCTTACCTATTCCAGCCGCCATAACGTCATGACGTGTTCCGGTTCGGAGGGTAAGGTAGCCGGTAAACTTACTTTTGCACGAGGCCTAACATCCTGACCTCAGGTTGGCAACGCACCATTACCATCTTTGGTGTCTCTAGGTGGTGTGAATTTCTTACCATCAGGAAATCCGTCTGCTTGTTTGCCTTCCTATAACATTAAAAAAAACATTAATTTGCAAAATGAAATGCGGCTAGTGAATAAACATTATACAAAATTAAAGTTATAAAATTTATAACATCAAATAATATGTAGCAGAGCGGGTATAGCACGACTTAACAGGAGTTACTAGGATTGGGTCTACCAGAAGTCGCAAACTCCAAATAAATCTTAACTCCATACAAATTCATATTGGTATAATGTCTTTTCTGTTTAGGCACGTTATAATATTTATGCATTTTTTTGCTAGGATTTTAAAAACTTTATCATTTTATTTTGATTGTATGGATTCATTACCACAAAGTTACGTTTTCTTTTGTCAATGATACATTTTTTTAATTCCAAGAACAGACACAAAATAAAATGATGAAATAACTATAGTACACACATAAAAATGTTTGCATGTTTGTAAAAATTGACTGCATGTAGGTTCAAATCCCGGGTCGGCCAACAAAAAGAAAATAGGATTTTTCCGATTTTCTAATTTAAAAAAAATGTTGGTCGGGATTGGAAATATGCCCGGTTGGCGATAGGCTTGCCACCTATCACATTGTGGGACTTAGTGTCTTCGGCTAGTCGTGGGTGCCTTGGTTGTACCTCTGCCTACCTCTTCGGGGATATGGGCGTGAAGATACTGTTTTTTTTACATTGGCAAAAAAAAATCGAATGATCAGAACTATGCGACTGAATCAAGGATAAAAACCTATCAGGAAATATTTTTTGACGACTTTTATTAAATTATGTTCATCAGCTGTGACTCATTCACAATAAGTGGTTATGAGCATATAAAAATATTAAATCACATTAAAATGTAACATCTATACATATTTTCATTTCACAGATATGGCAATTGAAATGTTAAGTCTTTGGAAAGTTCTTTGTGAGCATCAATTCCACGTTATAGCTGCAAGCTTACCACCCGAACAACAAAGTGCCTTACAAGCTGCCAGTTTTAGGTAATTATAAAAAAAGTATTTTCAAACTGAATATTCATACATTTACTACAGTTATTTTATATTTACTTTGTTTTAGGGAGCTGCTGGTTGGTGGTCAAGAAGTGGCATGTCTTCTGCTGGGGTCCCTTGTAGCCGGCTATTTAAAGGATAATGCCTCTGTAGATGGAATATCTCAGAAGCTAAGACAACTTTGCCCGACTTTATATAGACAAGAAGATGCGACCTGTTCCAAGGTAAAAAACTGCTTTTAAATTGTTTTTATATAGATTTTCTCTGTTGCCTCTGTGGTCTAGCGGTTCAGTTGTTGGACTTGACTGCATGGGGTCCCGGGTTCGAATCCCGGGTCGTTTTCCAATTTTCTAATTAAAAAAAATGTTGCTCGGGATTAGATAAGTGCCCGGTTGGCGATAGGCTTGCCACCTATCACATTGTGGGACTTAGTGTCTTCGGCTAGTCGTGGGTGCCCTGGTTGTACCTCTGCCTACGTTTTCGAGGATAAGGGCGTGAAGATATATATTATATAGATTTTAATAAATTGTGTAGTCTTTTTACGTTTATATTTTTACCTACAGGCCAATGAATTGTTAATATTTGCGAAACAACAGAAAAATTCAGCGGAGAGAGATGAAATGCTGCAACAGGCTTTAAAGCTGTGCAAGGTATGTTTTAATTATTTGATTGTAGTAATTTAATTGCACGAAAACTACAAAGAACTGATTTCGATTTCAATAAGTAAATCATCTACGTACACCGAAATTCAGTATTCTCGGTTTCCCTGGGATTTATGCTTGGTGAAAATGGACCACCTCGAAAGTACGGTCTTTCAAATAAAAATAAAACTTTTGAAATTGGTTCGATAATGACGACGAAATCGAAGAACATATTACATAAAAAATAATAGTCATGCTTATATAAAACCTCCTTTTACCAAATCGGTTAAAAATAATAGGTCATTGAAATGTGTTGTTTCACATATATCATTTAAGACATAATCTAGTGATTATTTATGACATAAGACGTAATCTATTATAGCCAACAAAGTGATTTACCGTCGTGTAATGTTCATGCTTCTTCTTTTATTGTAACCTATATGCTATAGATAAACGTATACGTACGCTTTTTCTTTTGTGTTAAAAGATACAAAGAACTACTTGAGCCGGCTCTAAGGATCACAAAACAAATACGTCTGAAAAACTGTGTATACAGACATATTTATATTATTTGTATTACGCTTACATTTAAATAATCATGTTACATTCTGATCGGCGTCGTCGATACTTTTTTCATTTTTCCTATTCTAGAAGCGCGCCAGGTAACGAAGTGGGGTCTACTCCTAAGCCAGGCGGGGAGGCAACGGCATTCTTTAGATTAATTCACACGTAAATTTAGTTAATAAGTGTTTGAAGTGAAAACTTCTTTAGCGGCGTTACGCACTTTTTTTGGAATGGGTGAAAACTTCTAAAGTCGCTTCAGGAAACGTGACCTGATTCGTACGACGGTGGAGGGCGCTTGCGCGAATGTTCGTGTTGTCATGTTTGTGTACGATAGCGCAATAAATTAATATTGTAATCTACCACATAAATGGTAGAACTTTCATACTGATAATTAAAGCAATTCGTGCAAAACTATTCTGTAACCATTCCAAAATATCAAAAATGCACAACGTTAATATTCAAGTTTTCACTTCTGCCGGAACTCCAGAAGTGCAACCCGTTTCTTTTTATTACAGGATGTTGCGCCTAATGTGAATTTACCATTGGTGTGCTCGAAGTTACTATCAGCAGGATTTTACTCGGGGGTTGTGGAGTTATGTGTCACTTGTGCTAGTAGGATAGACCCGCAAAATAAGGCACTCTATTATTATAAGAGTGATCAACCTACTCAAGACAGAGAGGGTCATTTGGCATATTACAGAAGGTATTTTAGATTTGAAATTTGCCTTTATATATTATGTATGTTGTAATTGGAATTGTACATAAATATATAGTTTTAACTATTTTATTGAATCAGGCGTTACTTTGCGGAAATCCATTATAACAGATGTAAAATAAGCCTTTATTTTGCTAATTCTGCATAAGCAGTGTAACTGTTGTGGCAAATAGTCTTAGGTCCTTTTTTTAAATATTAATTGTGTAAGTGGAGGCGAAGGTAGTTTCTACCAAGGAATAACTGGCGCAGTTTGATAAATATTTTTTTGAGCGCAGTAAAACTTATAGAAAAAATGATTCCATAAATGGAATTCATTACAATGTTTCGATTTTGTGATCATTTTTTCGATATCTAGTGATCTTAAAAAGGTCCCACGCAAATTTTATCAACATCCCATTAATTTTATCATTGTCAATGATATCGTAAACACACATGTAAAATATGTGCATTGTTAAGTATGACTAAAAAACCATTAATTTTTCCAAAGAAGAATGATGAAAATTGTGTTCTTATTGACCGAGTTAGATTTGTTATGAGTAACAAACAAACAAAAAAAGACGTGTGGCACTCGGAGACTGCCGCGGTAAAGCTATTGCATAAGCAGGCATTAGTCACCAAATTGGAGGGCGAAGTGGGGGATTATGTATGCGTAGTAACGCCGATTTAACCAATATCACCAAGAAGCGAGTTGCTAAACTAAAAAAACAAGCGTGATATTTCAAAAAATCATTAAAAGTTCTGCTATTCATCGATAGATGGCAGAACAAAAAGTATCACCTCTGTGCCGGTTGGAGTGGGGGGGGGGGTCAGGTTATATTCGTTACGGAGTTTCTGGATTCGGTCTTTACGCTCAAGGCCCGCGATAGAAGCTATGAAACAGCTTAAAAATGTACAGACCAATTATTAATAACCTTCTTCTAATGGAAGACGTTTAAAATAGCTTATAAATATATTTAATTTATACTCTAGATCGATCTCTTTTTAGAATGGAGGTCTACCGTGAAGTTTGTAATGCGTTAGAGCGCTTGTACGAACGCAGTGCAGAGGCTGGAAGTGAACCAGTTCGACCTCGGCCCACCGCTAATGACGCGTTACATACTCTGTCACCTGCTGATGCTATGTACCAGGTACGCAATTGTTTTTACTATTTTGAGATTGTGATACAAAGGTCAGAGTTAAACTAACTTCCATACAAACTACATATTTACGAACGGTATTGTCCTCAATTAACAATATCCCATTGTAGTTACAGAAAATTCGGTTTATATGTTTCAATTTATACATTATTTTTCACAGGGTAAAAAATTAGTTTGGGATTGTTTATCACAAGACGATGAACTTCTTCATGTGGCTGTGTACGAATGGCTGATTTCAAAGAACTTGGGATCTGGTAAGTGATTTGCGTGTCTGTAGACTTTATGCGGTACTAAAGTCTATTTATTTTAACAAACAAGTACTAAGATTTTGATTGCGTTTCTATCAGTACACGTAATCAATATAAAGTTCATTTCAGCCAATCAAAACGCGCCTTTATAATTTGACAATGAATACAAAGGTGAAAAAATAGACTATACTTTTATATAATCTTCCAACCTCATATTTTACTCTCTTAGGGGTCAATTAACCAAATTTGTTTGTTGTAAAAAGATTTTTTACTGACGACAAAATTTCATATAAATTTCTACAAAGGGTGCAAGATATAACATTTTAATCCTTTAGGGTTGAATTTTTTAAAACGCTATCAAGCTCATTTAACGTCTTATAAAGAAACTGTGTGCAAAATTTGAAGTTTCGAGAAGAATGATGTGAGAGTCAAGCGTGTGCGGTCCCCAGAGCTGCTGGCGGCGGGTGGGGCGCCGCCCCCGGCGTCTCTGCGGACGTACCTGTCGGCCGCCGCCCGCCAGGCGCCGCCGCGGGCCGCGCTCATGCTGCAGGACCTCTTGTGGAAGGTGCTGGAGCGCCTCGGAGACCATCTGGCCGCCGCGCAAGTGCTCGAGGGACTCGCTACTAAGCCTGGGTAATTTGTTTTATTATTCTACGTAGTAGATAATTCAATTCTAACCGAAATTTTAAATATTCAATATTATTTTATGGATTGCGTTCTCTGCTTCGTATGAGCAGTATCTCTCTTGATAATTACTAATTACTTTAGTCTTCACATACTAATACACAGGATGCTACTGTTAGAATATTGTAAAATGTAAATATTTAAATTTCAGGTCATGAGTAAAATGTAGTTGTGGTGAGTGTGGTTGGCGTAGCGGTTGGCACTCCTGTGTTTCTTATCTGGGGTCTGATTATACAGGATGTCCAGTAATTAAAGGATAACCCTTTAAATGTGGCTAGCTCGACTGATGCCCTACTAGTAAAATAAATATGACCTTAGTAAAAGTGTCATGGTTTTTGAGACATCGAGTTAAAACCGTTATTTAAAAAATATCTTCCAACGTTCGGTTATTTTTATGCCATTTCTTTAAATATCAACATTTTTGGGTACTGTTTTTTTAAATACTTTTAGGTAATTGATTCATAAATTCATCTTGTGCAAATTATTTTACAACATGCCCGGTTAATGCAGATTTTGAAATTATATTAGTATTGATAGTTTTAATATTACATCTGGTTTTATTGCTGTTATAATTACAAAGGGAATATTTTTCATATTATTTAACTATTTCAGAATTAAGAACAAAATTATTATCAAAGTTTGTCAAAACCGATAATTACTGTAACATGCTTTACTGTCGTGCACAAATTAGTTTGAGTGAATTTTGGAAGACGCCAAACTGGTTTTTTTTGGGGTCCTGTGGGCGTCTCAGACATGACGCGGTGACTACCTGCACGTGGCCCTTTTTAAGTAGAAAGAGACAGTGTAATGCAAAAGAAAGGGAAATACGAGTATGTTTGTCTTTACTTCACCAAGTTAGACCTTCTTGACCCTGCTATAGTTGTGACGCGCCTATGTGACAATATTTACGCGAGTAAGAGACCATAGCGTGCACGTCATACCGGGTCACAGCGACCCGGTATGACGTGCACGTGTAATTTGTGAAATTATTTAATAATCTTACTATTAAAAAACAAGGAAGTAGAACAAACAAGTTTGGTATCGTGTTTTGTAAGCGCATGTGATGTTACAAAACGTAACAATCCCAATATACACACTTTTCACATGTAAATATAATTTTGTTGTTAGAATATTTAGAACTGTGTTTTGTCAGTTTTTTTGCTATTAACCTGCCCCGTAAAGGGTTCTTTACAGCAACATATTTATTTTCATTGTTTGATATAAGTGTATTTTGTAAATTTAATCAGAATTAGACAAGAAATTAAATAAAATAGTAAATTGTTTTGGTTATGCTAGGGCTTGACAAAGCAGTGATGTCCTAAATGTCGATGAATGTCGATATTGGCTGCTTAGCCAAATTACGTTATATTATCATACATATAATACATTTCTATTTGAGGCTGAGTTTAGTGTATTAATCTTTTTTATGAATACTTGATATTAAATCTAGTCTATAAACAATGTTTATTCCAAAATTTTCTTAACAGTGTCGACATGTTCGTTGAAAATGCTGAAAAATTATTTTGCTTGATTTAATAGTTCTAAGCTTTCAGAATTTTCTGTCATGTAACTGAAATAATGTTAATTTATATTTCTGTTCTCATAGATTCCCAAGGAATCATTTATTAAGACGACTCTAAATAGAGATGGATGGACTCCAGTTAGGAATGAATATTATGCAAATTCACTTTGGTTAGATTACAAGCTAGGCTTTACTTCAGAATCTTTTTATTACAAATGTGGCACTTTCAAAGGACGGACTTAGAATTGCGGAAGTAGAGGAAAATAAATAATAAATTTTATTTTTAGTAGAACTTCTTCACTTTTAGACCATGATTTATTACCTTGTACCTCTATATTATTTTTTTTAAATAATATGGTTTCAAAGCTGTTGGCGTTCCTGACGGAATAAGTAAAATATCGCCTACAGATTTGTTGTTTTCCCCTTGTTGGTCTGGTGTTTAAGAATCATAGGTTGTTGTCCTCCCTGTTAAAAAGCTAGTATGAGGCGAGCATAGTTTACATGGGTCATTATCAACAAGATCACTGGTGGTAGACTCATGTGCAGCCACTTTCCCAGGTTAGAACTTCAAATTCACCCCCATACCTTTTTCAGCTGTTTTGTCCGTGTGATGTTCGGGTGCGAATGGTTGGGCAACTAGACTTGCACAATACGCCTAATAGTCTGGCCACAGGACACCGATGCACCTTTAAAATGTTTAGTGTCAATATTCCAAGGTTGTTGTCCCTAACTATTTTATAGAGTCGTAGGCTTATTGGCTGTCTCAAGCCATAAAAAATATGTTTGGCTACCTATATGGCACGATGATATTTCACATTATTTTACAAATAATTATCCTACGCTCTAACCGGAGCATGACAATGAAAAGCATTGTCATGCTCCGGTTAGAGCGTAGGATAACACAATACAAGCTTCAGAAAAAAGCTGCGATGATGACATAAAAACACAGGCGTGACGTAAAATTTACCACCTAGGTGACTCACTGTGGTACTAATAAGTAAAGGCAATATTTGACGGGACATATTTTAAGTAACTGGCTAGTTCTTTTAAATAAACTTTAGACTGTAGATTCATTCATCAATGTAGTTAACGTACGTGACCTAATGACAACCCTTTTGTAACCCTCACACATAAACAATTTACTCACACGTAGGTATTTTTTTTGGCTTCGTGTTTTAATTAACATTTTTTTATCTATTACATCCTAAATCTATGGTGTGTGCACTCCGGCGTATAAATGCCATTTTGTTATAAAAACTTATTTTTGTGATGAAAAATACATTTCATTACAATTTATTTACAAGTCTATTGTATGCCTGATAAGGCATGGGCGTCCCTATTATATGTAGCCTTATGATAAACCTTATACGTTATGATAAATATCTGCTTAGATCTTTAATTTACAAGTAAGATTATCAGAGCAAGAAAGACGCACCTCCCATATTTTAGACATCAAATTGTGGGAGTATTTTTTTAATATAAGATAAGGCAAATGATCAAGTGAGTCACCTGATGGAAAGTAATCATCGCCGTCCACGGACATCTGTAACACCAGAAGTTTCGCAGATGCGTTGCTGACCTTTAAGGAACGAGTATGCTCTTTCCTTAGCGTTTTACATATTTTTATATTGATAATTAGTATTAAAATAGTAATAACAGCTTGTAGTTTACATTTGGGTCTGGGTAGTGGTGGTAATAGTGTTTGAAAAAAATAATTTTGGTGATTATCGTTAGATAATAGGAGACATGAGCGATGCCGATGCGGAAGTATGTAATATATATTAAAGCGCATATAATAGTTTTAGTTTAGTATTAAATGTGTATGAGAGTAATGTTCACGTGTGCAGTACGGGTGCGAGCCTGGCGCAGCGCATGTCGTGGGTGTCGGCGGGCGTGGTGATGGTGCGGGGCGCGGGCGCGCGGGCGGCGGGCGGGGCCGAGCTGCTGCGGCGGCTGGAGGAGGCGGCCGAGGTGGCGCGCGTGCAGCTGGCCGTGCGCGCCGCGCTCCGGGCACATCCGGCCGCCGCGCCCACGCACCTGCAGCGGCTGGACGACGAGCTGCTCGACATCACGCAGGTACTGCACCGCGGACTACATATAATGTCAGAATGGCAGAAAAAGTAGAATATCGATATCGACACATGATCTTTTAGTGGCGATTGATAGTTAAATTTAGGTAAATAGATAAGAATTATTATTTAAATACCGAATGAAATTGCAACTATCAACTTACTTACTTAGTGCTACTTAATCGGCTTATAAATAGGGATATGTAATGAAACGAAAGAAAGGATATTTATTTATTTTTCACGGGCATATTTTTTTTACATTGTGATGTGCAAATATGTTAATTCTATATATAAGTTAACTCTCTATATTTCTTACAAGATTCACTATCATTACAAAAAAAAATGATCACATTACATTCAAACCACTTTCTTTACTTTAAATTGAGCAATTGAAGGAATTCTTATTACAATAGGTGTTATTGATTTTTTTAATGGCAATGGTATGCATTTATATCTTGTCCTAATATTCTTTTCTGGAAACGTAAAATAAAATATCGAAAATTGCAATAGTACATCACTATAAAATGAAACACTAAATATGGCGTTCTTGGCAAGCACGAGGATTGTCATGACGTCATTTGAAATCGCCGCCAAAATGAGGATAGACAAAAATGTCGCTATCTCTTTCGGCGTACATAATATCAACATTTGTTAAAAAGAGACAAAGTTATGTCGTCAAGTTATATATCGATTCCAAAAAATTATACAACTAAATTTGCTATAGAACATTGTTGCACTTCTTTATATATTCCTATTTCTATGTACATGTTGCTTTAAATTCGTCTACATATCGTATATTTTTTTTATGAAAAATAATTTGACGAACAGGCAGTTCACCTGATAGAAAGTGATCTCCGCCGTCCACGCATAGCTGCAACTCACAGTTGCGTTGACATCCTTTTAAAAATGAGTAAGTTCTTTTCTTAAAGGTCCTCAAGTCATAAAGAAATTCAACAATGACGTAGTGCGAGACAAAAATGTATATAAAAAACGCACAGTAGATAAATGTCTTGTATCAAAACGGTAAGGTTGAAATTTATAGTTTTGGCACATGTGGAATTCAACAACAGGTATAATGTACATTCAGTAGGAGGAATAGGAAACTGTTGCGTGTGGAAATTTACATTTGAAAGTCTACCGACAAATTAATACTTGGGGCACAACAATGGCGAAGCCATATAGCGGCAGGAATAGGCGGTGATATGGCGATGGGCTTGCCAGCTGTAATATTCTACCACATAGGAAACATAAATTTGTAAAAAAAAAATCCGCGAGCTTCTGAATACATTAATTTTATTTCATTATTTTTAGCTGTACGAAGAGTATGCAGACCGCTATAATCTGTGGGAATGTAAGCTAGCAATTGTTCAATGCTCGGGTCATAACGATGCCTTGCTGGTCGAGAATATATGGAGTAACATTCTTGCCGAGGCTGAAGCTGCTGCGAGAAACCTGCAGTCGCCCGATGAAAAGCTTGCCTCGGTGCTCAGCAAGCTGACTACGTTGGGCAGGGAATATGTTAATACGGGACATTGTTTCCCACTGTGTAAGTTAATCAAGTTTTTTTTTGTATAGGACCATAAATATGTTCAAACCTAAAAGTATAACGTATATACGTGCGAACATTTTATTAGCCAAATCTAATAAAGTAACAAAAAAAAACCGGACCATAAATATATTCAGTTCAGTTATCTTCACGCCCATATCCCCGAAGAGGTAGGCAGAGGTACAACCAAGGCACCCACGACTAGCCGAAGACACTAAGTCCCACAATGTGATAGGTGGCAAGCCTATCGCCAACCGGGCACATTTCCAATCCCGACCAACATTTTTTTTTTATTAGAAAATTGGAAAAATCCAATTTTCTTTCTGTTGGCCGACCCGGGATTCGAACCCGGGACCTCATGCAGTCAAGTCCAACACCCGGACCGCTAGACCATAGAGGCGATACCCAAAAGTATAAATATATAATATATCCTTACCCACAAGCATTTCATTTGTTCAATAAAGTAACAAAAAAAAAACCGGACCATAAATATATTCAAACTCAAAAGTATAAATATATAATATATCCTTACCCACAAGCATTTCATTTGTTCAATAAAGTAACAACAAAAAAACTTAATTGCCTTTATTCATTCTTTATTCAAACTGAACTACTAACAGCATTACTAAACACAATTGACAAAACCAAATCAACAAGTAATATCACTATTTGGATTATTGATATTGTAACTCTTTTTATTCGGGTTTAGTAGATAATATCATCTGTTCGTTTATGTAAATTAAAGTTTTTATTTACAAGAATTTTTGTTGACTGTTAACGAATTTTGTTGTCTTTTTTTTTAGAAAGTGTGTAAATATTTTTTTATATTGATTTAACCTTTGTATTGAATTCAGCTTGTGTGGTTATTTGTGTTGCATATTTTAAGATGAAGGCTAAACGTTTTCTAATCATAGTAATAGTAACTCTTTCTAATAGTATAACATTTATTTCATTGTTATTTGTTTTTCTATAAATTACGTTCCGACATTGAAACCAATTTTAACGTAAATTTAAATTTGCAGACTATGGATATTTCATGAATACTGGACGACAAAAAAACTAGTTGTACACATATCGCTATACCCATAGTTGTGAAATATAGTTCTCAAAAGGTTCAAATTATAAAATAAGTAGTTCAAATTATAAACGTAGTTTAAAAACGGTTTAAGTCGCAGGTTATCTAATATTAAATTTGGAAAGGTTATATTTTTTTCTGTTTCAGATTTTATTGTGCGTCAGTTAGAAATCATGAGTTGTAAACTGCAGGCCGATAAGAGTATGGTGTTTAATACTATCTTAAACATTGGAGTCTCTTTAGAACAAGTTTTGGATATTTATACGAAGTAAGTATAGTTATTTTTTATATGTTTTGACTTTTAATTAATGAAAATTTCACCAGGATTATAAGCAGAAATTAGACTGCTTATTTTGGAAATAATTTTTTATGTGTACCTTTATTTCAAATTACAATAAAATGAGGTTTGCTTGTAGAGGTGAGATGTTAATCGCACATTCGAAAGGTTTTTTTAAAAGATTTATGCCAAGAAAATATACTAACTTCTAGGAATAACCAAAAGAGCCTTATTTGTATATTTTTATTGTTCTTTGATTTTTTTCACTATAAAACGTAATTTGAATCATACTCGAGTTGATATTTTATGAGAGTTTGAGACTGTGGCAGGGTGATGTAATATGTCGGCGTGTGTAGGCTGGTGAGCGTGAACGAGCGCGTGTGGCTGGGGTGCGGCGACGAGAGGCACGTGTGCGCGTGCGCGGCGCGGCTGGTGGGCGCGGCCCGCTCGCTTCTGCCGCCGCTGGCGCCCGCCGCCCGCCGCCGCGCCCGCGCTCGCTGCAAGGACCTGCACGAGGCCGCGCTCTCCGCGCTGCAGGTACCCTAGATATACTCTTGAAACTCTTGCTTTTTTCTAATCAGTCTACTCTGCTGAGGCAATCGAAAACCGATTAAACATTAACGCGTTTCGGCATTGTGAAACAGTGCGCCACATTATAATTTGTAGTTATAAAACTACCATTTTAATAACTTGATGGTATTCTAGCTGTCAACGAAAATTTAACTAAACACAATGGTCACTTAAAAATAGCCATCCGAATCTAAGGGCTTACTGAAACTTGCTAAAATAGTTTATCCTCTAAAAAATACAACACAGTGTGCCTGTTTTTATCTAATACTTAATAATAAATATACAGCGGATTTAAATATTTGAACTATCTTTCTATTTAGAATAGTGTGAAAAATACAAAGTTACATATTAATTTAATTTTTTATAAATCTCTCGCCGTCTTTTTAATGAACATGGACTTATATACTCCAAGGTTAAACCTTGTATTATAGTTTTTGTTTCACGATAATACGGACTACAAATTTAACTCTTATTTACTCTTACTAAAATCCTATGTTTATTAATAAGAGGGTCAAAGTTTAGCTTAGATGATCCTTTAAACGTAAATTGTAATATTAATTACAACTAATAATCTGAGACCTTTGTAACTTATTAGACTATATTAAATAAACAGACTGTTGGATTCCTTGAGTATCTAGCCAATTTAAAGTTTTACTGCTAGATACTTGCTTTATTTTGTAACTGGTCTATGATTGCATATACGATCAATCGTGCCTAAACTTTGCAAACTTATTACACAATATTTAAGGGTTTGGTTTCAAATAAAAAAAAAACATCGTTGATCAATATTATATTTCTCTTTCAGAGTCGTCCAAATACACAACAACTTATCGACCAATTGACAGTCGAGCAGTCGTACTTGGATCGCATGGACTAAACACTACAATAGAAATGAATGTGTAAAAACTATTCTCGAGTTTTGTTAAGACAGAACTGATTTTGTAATATGGATTTTAATTTACATGTTTAAAAGTAAAATAATTTTGGCAGTGATTAAGTTAATATCCACCCTACACTAGAACCTTGTGACGGAGTTAGGAACCGACCAGCATAATATGGCTTGATAAAATGGTATGTGATGTTATGTAAACGGAATTCGAAGTAATAATTATCATGATAATAATTAAGTCGATAGGATATTCGAACAGTTTTGCCGCAAAATAGGATATACCATAGGTAAGCCAAATCTGATAATCATTCGAAAATATCATAAAAATAATCATTTCGTCATATTGAATCCTGAAAATAAGGACCCATATTAGATTTTATTATGACATAAGTATTAATAGTGATTTTATTGAAAAATGTTTTACAGTAACTTTTGGTCCCTTTACATAGATAATTTTTGGAGTAATGAGTGCGGTCGTTTTTGCGAAGCATTAGCTTATTATGTTGAAAGTGTTATTTCTTCTGTTTATACTAACTAAACTAAGAATTAGTTGATGCGTTACCTAACCAAGTTATGCAATTGGTATGATTTTAATTCAAAATGTAGCCTAATATTATAAAAAAAATATGATATATAACAGATATTAAAAAGTAATTTATACTGAATAAAACAAATAATTTGATTACTTAGTTAAACAAAAAGACATTGGAAAGTGTTTTAGTTTAGTTTGTGTCAGCAGATAGACCTCTATAGGTATCGTATTTTAGTAAGAATTATTTAAAAAATACAGTAGCACCAGCACTTACTGATGTTTGATATTTTTATTATTGTAGCGTGTCCAATAATTATGAGAAAATGTAAATTTAAATATTACAATTTATAAATCTAATATAAATAAATAAATGGTTACAAAAGTAAATAACACTATGTTTTCACAATATAATTTGTTTAACAATTTTTAAGTGTGACATAAAGTTACACTTACTTTATTTTGCCGTTACCTAATGTTTACTGTAAAATGTTAGGCAGGTTGGTGTTTATGTTAAAAAGTAAAAGTTGTTATACAAGCAATATAAAGTGCCGACGACGAAACGTATACAGTAAATTCGTAATGTCAATTCGTTTCAATACCAATAGGGTTTAAGGCTTATAATGTTATCATGATCTCTGGACAGGATTAAAAGTTTTTAATTCAGTATCTTAGCTTTTCTATTGGCTTTACCAGTCAACGTTTTCGTTATAAAAATGTTCGGATACAATTAGAAAATGTTAACCATCTTTTGTTGCCTGAAATGTTCAGTTTTTATGAATTCTTACAAACAAATAACAGTTTTTGTTTCTATTTGATATTTTCCATCGTCGGAGCTTGGTAAAACTTCCAAATATTCATATTTTTAAAGAAAGAAACACTTGTACTGTTTTACTTATCACTTATAATTTATTACTTTGTAATTAGTTTCGCTTGTACAGCATCATCGGCGGTAGGCTACTAATTACAAAGTAATAAATTATAAGTGATAAGTAAAACAGTACAAGTGTTTTTTTCTTTATAAATATGAGTTTTTGTTTCTGTCGTCTCAACAAAGTTTTCGTAGCTTCGATTCGATAACACAGAAGCTAACACCGAACTTGTCAAATAGTAATTGATATTTTAAGAGAATAGTCAAAAGACTTAAATTCCTTGCGTTCATATAAGAACTACTCGTGCATACACCGTTAAGAGGACAAAGATAGAATTACGTCGAATTTTGCGTTTCCTTGAAAATATCTTTGGTAGTTCATTTTAATGTGTAACTCACATATCACACGTTTGGACTTAATTAAAGTTTAGGCGATATTCATTTGGTTCCTCCGCGTAAATGACCTCAAAAAGACTTACAAATAGATTTATCTACGTAAAATTAAGTTGTACTTATGAAATCTAGATTTTGAGGCTAGAACATAAAAAAGGGGTCAAACATGGCTTTCTATATTCCTAATAAGTATGTGCATGAATATCGGTAGAAATTGTTATTCTGAAAACCGAATGGTATTTCTATTTTTGTAAATAAATTATTAATAAATTTGACTGCTTTTATTATTTATCTAAACTATTAAACAATATAAATATGTTACTTTCATTTACATAATTTAGTGGCTAAAGTGAATAAAAAATACGTATTATTAGTTAAATACTAATCTAAATAATATTTATTATTCACATTACGCAATCTTCGTTTTTTTCATTCGTATCTATTAGTATATCTTAAAGCAATTATCCTATTAATATTATAAATGCGAAAGTTTGTAAGTATGGATGTATGGATGTTTGTTACTCGTTCACGCTTGAATGGCTGAACGGATTTGTCTGAAATTTGGAAGACATATAGATTGTGACCTGGATTAACATATAGGCTATTTTTAATCCCGATCGCACACCGGGTTTCTGTGAAAACGCGTTCGAAGCCGCAGGTAGCAGCTAGTAGGGTATAAGGATACTTCCAACATCAATGCTTTTATAGGTTGGACGTCGAGGATCTTAATGAAAACCAATTATATCATAAATGTTAGTCAAGTGAGTAAGAACCTCATAAATTTAGAATTTTATTAATAGGTTTGCAGCTCTAAGTTACTTAAAACCAAACAAGTTTGCGTATGCACCTATTTGTCCAGTGTGTTTAGAGCTGCATAATTATTTAATTTATTTGGTATTCGCTATAAAAATACGCGACCTCCCTTAACCCCACTTCCCTTACATATCCGTTTCAAGTATTACGGTTCATATCTCTTATTCTTCCACACTGAAAACATTGGTGGTGGGATTTGTAAATAAATCCGAGACTAGCATGCTCAAATAAATATCAAACAAATAACACAAAATGATCTAACATCGAAGTTTGCAAAAGTTTAAAAAGATCTAGAAATACAGACATCTGTATTCATCCCAAAAATGTCCGCCCCGTCGGGAATCGTATTTCCATCCCTCGGCCAACAAAGTAAGTAGGCAAACAATGTCCGCCTTACCACAAATAAAATTAAAATATTTTCTAAAATTGACATTCAACCAAAAACATGCTACACATGAATAACGTGTTTTTTGTGGGAATCAAATTTGAGACTGTCTAGTAAATGTTTCAACCACAGTTTTCAATTTTTTTTGTAGAAAGACTGCTTGACTTTTATCAGGGGTAATGAAACTAATGCTGTTCGAAATTTAAAATATATAAATTTATGTCAGCAAAAATTAAATATTGGATTTTACCAATAGGCATTAATTACTATATGTTTGGAAGTTTGTTTAGAACCTGTTGAAACTATTAAAGGTGAATCAATAATAATTAATGTAAAAATCTAATTAAATGGTATCACTTCTATTTTAATTTCACACAATGGGCCAGTTTCTCTTTTACAGCACCTTCAGAGTAACATTAATAATTTAATAACAAAGTTTTACTGAGCGCCCAGAATGGAAAGTGTACAATAAAAATAATTATTCATTAATTATTAAATTGAAATAAATTAAAACTTATCTACATTCCTATTCTAATTATATAGTACATCATCAACTCAAAAAGTCATATGAAAGTATTAAGATATGTATATTTACTTGGCATTCCAGTTTCGAGTAAGGCCTTCGAAAGAAAAAATTTTGTTAGTCTAGAATAAAATTAAATTATACGAGTAAAGGTCTCAGCACACATATTGACTCTGAAAGGGATCGTCACCGTATCGCCTTTTGTCTCGCCGTCAACCAGGCGTCAACTTAACGTATGCACGTAACCAAACAGTATCAGCGGCTCCTGTACATACACTCGGCTAAGGCTAAACGACACCGCGTTTACGGCTCACCGACCGCGAGCCTGTTCCGAGGCGAGGCGATACAAACTATAAAGAACGGCGCGAGGCGATACGGTGACTATCCCTTTCCGAGCTGATATGTCTGCTGAGACCCTAACGGACATTAAGATTCAGAATATCAATCTAACCTGACACAAGGTAATAATGAGTTGTGGCGCCATCGAGCAAAAAGATGGTTGAAGTTTTTGCATAATAATTATTGAATTTCGTGTGAAATTGAGTGAAATTAGTCAATTTTGGTGGTATTTTGTACAATTTTGTTCAGTGAAAGTGCACAAATGAAATAATCTTGAACAAATCAGCGTATCGTGTATTTCCTCGTTGCCACCAAATCTCATTACATGAGCTTGAGTAATGAGGCCACCGCTTTACCCAAGAGCCTGACGACTTATGACCAATGACTAATTATAATTGATTAAAATTGATATAAAATTTGATGCAAATTTCTACTTGACGAATGGCAAAATACTAACGTATAGGTCAAAACCTAAAGAAAGAAGGTAGGTAATAATGGCTAATAATATAATAACTTAAAAATGTACTTAAAGAATGTCCTTATATTAAATCTATCTTTTAAATGTATTATTTCATATATGAAAAAAAAACAAGCAGATGAATATGAAATTTCACGATTTAGGAGACATTGTTATTTACTATAAGAAATATTTAATCGTGAATTAGTCCTAAACTTAACAAATAACTTCATTAGCCCTTGTTATAGTTACCAGTAAATTTTATCTTTATATCTGGAATCATCCGTATGTTGGTATGATTTAGGTTTCTAAGACTACCGCGTTCTATAATTAAACTGAGTTCAAAGCCGGTCTATACATTCAGTTGGTTTAATATTTAATCATTTAGGTCCTAAAGCAACGTTCGAAACGTCGATATATAAAAATACATGTTTCAGGCGTTTTGGCCTTAGCTAAGATTAAATTTAAGGTTCGTCGTCAAAGGGGTTAGTTTTTACCTGATCATCATCTGGATAGGTATATATACTGGTCTGACCACTGACAGTCGGTAGTCCAACTGTGTTCAGTGGAGATATAATGACGTTGCTATATTTAGACGGTTCTTTAGTTTGTATATTTCTTTTGACTGTGGAATATGTTGGTGTGGTTTTGGGCACATCTTTGATTCTAGTTGCAGCTCGGTATGTGTTGAATTCGTCTGGGGGTGGAGGTAGGGAAAATCCGTCAGATGTTACTTCAGATACTTCATCGCTTATCTCTTTTGCTGCTTTGTAACGCATCTTCCTTGGCATTGTATAAAATGTGTTCATCTGAAAATTATTATGAATCCATAATAAAACTGAAAGGTAAACTATGTTGTAATGTGTAATTGGTTATACAGAAAATTTATTCGGTCGTATAAGCGACCGCGTTTTAAGTTTATGTATAATCTTGATTATACATAAACCATATAGTCCTCCTCCGAGTACTCGGAGGACAGGTGGCCCATCCTCGTCACCAAATGGCACGGTCCCGGAGGAAAACGACAAAAGGGTAGACCAAGAGCCCGCTGGAACGACGAAATAACTAAACTTGTAGGAGGAGACTGGATGAAAGTGGCGAAAGACAGGAAAAGATGGAAGCAACTGGAGGAGGCCTATACTCGAAAGGGGCCATGACATGTTTAGTTTAGTTAACTTGTAATTATTGTTATTATTATTTAGTGTACATTTAGGGTATTAAGTATAAGTTTTTCTTTTCTCTATAGTTATAAACTACTTATTGTAAAAAAATGTCGTGGCAATAAAGGGCTTATTATTATTATTATATAATCTTGATTCAAACAAATTTAAATTTAGACAAGGTTTGGGTTATTCCACCCGATTAGATGTGTTAGAACGGCCTCCTTTGAAGGGCCAACCAAAGGTGCATAGTAGTAAAGTTCGCATTACCAACTTCCAACAGTTTTGTAACACATAACAGTAACACTTAATGTTAGCAAAAAAAAAGGAAATTATCGTAAAAAAATACCCATTTAGGCTACTACACAATTTGAAATTCAACCATTAGCAATGAGAAGGCAGTTATGATTAACAGTAGGAACACATATATTAACAATGGGGCAAATATGATATTTGAATAATCATTTTGTTGGTATCAGGCAGGAAAGGTATAACATAAAATAATGCCCCATTAGTTGGAACTATATGGTAACTAGCTGCTACCTGCGGCTTCGCCCGCGTTTTCACACAAACCCGGTGTGCGATCGGGATTAAAAATAGCCTATATGTTAATCCAGGTCACAATCTATCTGTCTTCCAAATTTCAGACAAATCCGTTCAGCCATTCGAGCGTGAAAGAGTAACAAACATCCATACATACATACTTACAAACTTTCGCATTTATAATATTAATAGGATGACAATGTCTTTTTTCTCTCACGATAAGTAAGAGATAGCTTACAGACACCATAGATGTTGATTTCTTTTAATAACCTATTATAGTAAGGTTTGCTCGATATGTTTATTACAAACTAGCTGTCCCGGTGAACTTCGTTCCACCAGTTTGTATGGGAAAAAATAAAGTAATGTTTTTCCCATTTTCCCTGCAATATTCCCGGTCTTTCTCTTCGTAAGAACCTTGTTCTGACAATAACTAACAAAACAAAAAAAGAATTAGCCAAATCGGTTCAGTTGTTCGGAAGTTATGCGCTTACCAACACATTTAGCTATTCATTTTTATATTATAGATGAAAATAATCATATCTTCTCACAACAATAAATAATCCACTAATTTAATTAAAACCAGCCGACCCGGCGAACTTCGTGGGAAACATTAATTTATGTGTAGGATGTATGTATATTATGTAGAAATGTTTCCATTCCGGATTTAAAGTTATTTTGTCTTTCTATACTGAGTGTTGTTAAGTCTGTAATTTCTAAACTACAAAACTTTAGAATTGGTAAAAATACGGGACAGTCTATTAAACAGATACTACAAAGCAAAAAAATGTTAAAAATTCAACCGTGCGTTAAAAAATTATAGCATAATTTAAATTTTAACGTTTACCCTTCCATGAGAGCCCGTTTAGTGAATAGGATTAAAGAAGTATCTTATTACCTCTCTCGAAACATAGTGCACTTAATAGTTACGATTTTTAACAATAGGTTCAGCAGATTCGGTCTAAATTGCGGTCGAAATAGACAGACAAAAAATCTAAAAATATGTTCAACTGCCCATTTTTAGTCGCCTTTTTTTAAATATATTCAATGTACAGAATGCACTCTTCTACAGATTTATTACAAGTATAAGTTTAGATTGTTACGACCGACTTTTTATTTATGCAAGAAATATGCTTATGTGTGGTTTACTTTGTTACCTACCTGTACATACAAAACAATTTGAAAAACTATACCGGTTTGGTCACATTGTAGCTAGTTTCGGGAGGGAGATGCATAACCAGATGATCACACAGCGCATCCATATCTCTCTTCCTGTTGAGGTTCTGTAACGAGTGCACTCTGCAGCTGGTGTGACGGGTCTCGCTACATTTGGGTACTTCGTGAGCGTCGTGCAAGTGTCTCGCAGAGTGGAAAGAGCTCGTTCGTCTCACGTCGAAGTTTTTGGAGGGGTACCTAGCCATTGCCCGCCGAAAGGACTCGGTACGACGGATATTACATTCACTGCCGTCGTCGCTATCGTGATATGTTTCACAATTCGATTCTGAAATAACATAAATGTAGTTTTCAGGTTATCCTTTATGTACCGTCTGCAGTACAAAGGCATGTGTTTTCCAACGTCTGTTTTTACGAACATGTCAGGTAAAAGTCATATTTTGTAGTTACGGCTGTACTATGTCACTATTATGTGTTACTTTATATTGTTAGTACGTTTTAGTCTGTAGAGACAGATAAGAATAGTCAGAATTACGTCTATTAAAAAAGAATGAGATATTTCAAATTCAGAATCTAGGCTGGTAATTCAAATTCATTTTTTGGCATAAAGGGTAGGCTCTACTCATAGGTCTTACATGCAAATTATATATAAGAAGTTCTAGCCTATTACATCATTGAAGCGACATACAGATTTACATTTTAAAATTATAATACTACAAAATAACAAAAATAAAAGGTTCTGATGGAAAAAAAAAATCTGATGTTATTATTTATATAATACTAGCGGCCCGCCCCGGTTTCGCACGGTTATGAAATATATTTATAAACCTCCCCTTTTAATCACTTTATCTATTAAAAAAACCGCATCAAAATCCGTTTCGTAGTTTTAAAGATGTAAGCATACAAAGGGGCATAGGGACAGGAAGCGACTTTGTTTTATAGTATGTAGTGCTAACGGATCCTGCAGTACTCACCGTCCGTGTTATAAGCACACAGCGGGGGATCAGTAGGCCGAGGCGAGTCGGGCGTCCGGTCGTGCGCACACAACACGAGCCCGCAGGCCGCCAGCGCCAGCAGCGCCACGCCGCCGCACAGCGCCAGCGCCAACGTCGTTATGTTCGTCACTGCGCTTATTGACTCCAAGTCGGCTACAAAAACCTATTTATTTAATGCTTTATACTTTGGCTGGCCAATTATTTAATCAGTGCCTTTGTATGTGTAAATAAAGTAATTATTAAAATGACAAGCCATTCTAAAATGGTTTTGCTCTTTTTGCGTCTAGGACACTGTTAGCAATGAGTTCTTAGATATTATTACGAAGAGGGAAGTAAGCTTTGTAAAATGGGTTCAAAATCACCATGTTTCCTATAAAGATGTGTTACGCAGAAAAAATGCAATGTTTCCCCATAAGTAACTGCCTGGCTTCCCACATGCATTTCAACTATTTTACAAACTAACTTTTTAATTAGAACTCTAGTTACGACAAAAAATGTTGCAACAATATAACAGTAAACTGGTTAGGTGGAACCCATAGTAGCTGTATCTTTTAATTATATCTTAGATAAGTTATAAAAATTGGCTGACAGCTGTTGATATATAGTCTTATTACAATTTTTTTTTGTTCTGTTAAGTGTACCAAAACCGAAAAAAGTCTGATAAGTCTGGTTGTTCATGGATCTTAGTCGATAAAGTTTAATATATACATACGTGTGGTTGCATCTATAATGTTCTCCTTTTCGATTTCCACACACGAACTGTTTCCTTTGTCGTTAAATGCAATAATTACAAATTTGTAATCGTCTTGCTTTGGTTCTGTTATCATAAATTTCGGTTCCGTATTGACAATGGTCATTAGTTGGTCGTTTGATTTTCTTAATGTTACGGCGAATTTGAATTTCTGAAATAAAAATGAGTCTTATTAATGGTCTATAAATTATTACTAACTTTTGCCAGTGACTTCGCCACTATAATTTGGTTACTTCTTACCCACCTGAAGAATTAATTGTAGTTCTTATTAAACCTTTACCATTTTTTTTAAATCTATATACCTACCTACATAGGTGATACCTACGTTTATACCTTTATTTGGATTTAAGTAGGTAGGTACTGTTGACCAATTTGTACTGTTCTTGAGACACAAACAGTAGAAAAAGACAGAGAATCCTAAAAAAGGGCGGAGCCTTTGTTTACAGCAACAAAACGAACAAACAAACGAGTTGGACGAAGTCAAACGAAAATTAAAAAATATCTTAAGTATGATATAAAACTTCTCATAATATACTCGTACCTGCTAAAATTATACCTAATATTTGTTGGATATTTGGTGCTTATTCTGTTGACATCTTGTAAACTTATTTCAAGTTATTTCAATCTTTCCACGATGGAGCCAAAAGGAAGAAGACACGGTATTCTAACCATTAATATGTACCTATATGTAGCTTTCTTTTAGCTCGTTAATATAAATCTAGCCGTGTTAGTAACAAATTAATTTAACATAATAGATAAAGGATATGCTATAGGGCGAAATTGGTTCGCTATTTTTAAAATTTTAATAAATGGTAATTGTACATTAAAAATGAGTATTTTCCTAAATTTCCCTGTTATTCCATTACCGGATTCAGATTTGGCAGCAATGGGACAGCCTCTGAAGTACGGCTTTTTTAAACAAAAATAGATTTTTTGAAATGATTCACAAATGACGGAGAAATAGGCTAACATAGAAGTCGAACATAATAATTCGAGTTATTTTTACTTTTTTCCAATTCCGTTATAAATGCGCAAGTACATCTTACAATATTTGGAACACATTTGTTTAGATAGAAACGCGCTTAAGTCCCCTACAGTCGTTTTTTTATGTTTTTGGTAAATCTGATTTTGCGCGTGAAACTAAACATTCTGGTTCTAAGCAATTTAAATGAAGTCCACTGATTTACATTGAAATAAGGCTCCAAATATTCAGTTTTTTTTCGATATTGCTTAGGTCACAATGTGAGTTAACATCAAAGCAGGATCCTGTTTCTCGTGTAGACGTATTTTCGCACTTAACACATACAAAATGTTTGCATGTGTGTGTGCTGCTATAGGCTGCACTACCAAAAAATTAATATATACTATACAAGTGTTATTGAAATTTTGTTATTTATAATATATTCGTTACACTTTAATAAAAAGCTCATTATTCAAATAATTTAGGTAATTGCTGATTTTTCATATTATTTATTTGACTTAACCGGTCACACAGACTTGCAAGTTTGTTTGAAATCCGAAGCCGCCATTATTATAAATACATTAATTGATTCGTGACGATATTTTGTGTTAAGTGTGTTGTGATTTCGCCGCATCATTCCAATTTAAAGATTACGGTGTTTTTACTGGTCTCAAGTGTTTATATTTTTACAAAAGGACGTTCGGCGTATTATAGTTACGCCAGAAAACTTTTTAGGTTATCTTGCTAGTGATTTTTAGAAAATGGTGAAATCGGTGAATTTTGTTTAAAATATCCGTAAACGATCGTACAAAAATGCCAAATGAAGACATGAATGTGATTTATAACAGATTTCCTAACCTGCTCCTACTGTTTTCTTGCATTTGCATCAGACATAAAAACTATTGATGAAATGTTAGAAAAATTAAGAATTGTTAAAAAACATTTTCGGTTTTACTTGTTATTTTCTTTGCATGACATAATTGCCTTATTTGATAATTGCCTTATTTGATAATTGCCCCTAAAATTTCTACTTATTGCATTGTTATTGTACCCTTCGCGTATATAAGTGTTTTTTGTAAGTTGAATAAACGATATCGTGTTTTCTAAATTTTAGTGGCAATTTGTTTCTTTTATCAAAAAATTAAAAAGTATTTAAATATTAAATATAAAAAGAATCCCGTTCCTAGTAGTTTTCGTTTGCTATACCAACGGGGCGCCACTGTCTCGTAGCTGTATAAGGCTGTGGTTGCATTTATTGTATATGTAGTTACAATTCTTCTGTGTGAGTAATATTGTTCTGTGGTTCTGTGCATCAAAGCCATTAAGTCTTTTTTTACTTTACTCTTTGCATTAAGTCCTGCGCAGTGTCATGGCCGCCATGGTTTTAATTTAGCTGGTTGATTTCGCATCGTGTGCTCTGACTTGTATCAAAGTATGGCAGAAAAAATATGTGTTGTGACACCAGAGTTGACTAAAAGGTGAAGTTCCATCAAAATTAAATACAAAAGAAAAAACAGGAGAATCTGTTAGTTTACTACTATAATTTCACTTGATGGTAAGAAATTCCCGTCGCCTAAAGACACCAAAGGTGGTAATGGAGCGTTGCCAACCAAAGGCCGGGATGTTAGGCCTCGAGCACAAAAGTAAGTTTACCGGCTACCCTCCTAACCGGAACACGTCATGACGTTATGGCGGCAGGAATAGGTAAGGCGGTGGTACCAATGCGGGTGAGTCACTGCGAAACTCTACCACCTAGTCAGATGTCACGGTGTTAGTGACGGCAAGCCTATGCTCGCCTTTTACGAGCTGCCTAGCACAGGAAGGCAGATGGTCTATTCTACAAAGGAGCCCGGACCAACACGGGGAATATTCTAGTCACTTGGTGATACATACCATCCAAAACCAGGGACGGATTTGACGCACTTTATTAAAAATAATTAGGATGGTTTAACTTTAATTTTCAGTGTTGCTCTTCAATATTATTCCAAACGATATGGCAGTTTTACACTTCACCTTAGACCACAAAATAAGCCAGATAGCAATAACATCGTTTCCTGAAAAGTTGCTTAGGTGTGACTTAAGCGCGATTGAAATGCATCTTCACATTTATGCATCAATGCCTTCTAAATAATAAAAGTGCTCAATTTCGGTTATGAAGCTAGACCGACAGAACGGGCACTTTTTGCTCACCTTTGCCTGTCTGTTACAGACCAATGTGTTAAGGACTGTCTATATCCAGCAATACATGTAATTTTTTGTATAACAGTTGAGACTGAGATTGTAATATTATCAGGTAGGTAGTAATCACTTCGAACTATTGTTGGTTTTAACCATACTATGGTTGGTTCTAAGAACTTATAAGTGCCTAAGGGTAGATACTACTGTGGTTTTAAAAAAACTCACGTAATCTGTAACAAATCCATATTCTTAGTAATAAAACATTCAGTTCTAGAGACGTTTTGTCCATACTTTAGAATTACTATATCTAATCAATCTGTGGTCTAGCGGTCCGGGTGTTGGACTTGACTGCATGAGGTCCCGGGTTCGAATCCCGGGTCGCCCAACAAAAAGAAAATTTAATTTTTCCAATTTTCTGATTTAAAAAAATGTTGCTCGGGATTGGATGTGTGCCCGGTTGGCGATAGGCTTGCCACCTATCACATTGTGGGATTTAGTGTCTTCGGCTAGTCATGGGTGCCTTGGTTGTACCTCTGCCTACCTCTTCGGGGATATGGGCGTGAAGATACTTTTTTTTAATCAATCAAAATTCGTTAATACTATAGTCCCGTCAAGTCTCTAACTTGACGAGATTAAAAATTTACTTCAAGTATGTTTTGTTACATTCACTTGACAATTATCTTTGCGGTCTAATGGTCCGGTATTGTTGTTGACTACGTAAGGTCCCGGGTACGATTCCCGGATCGGGAAAATCAAATTGTCATTTCTTTTAAAAGAAAACCGTTGGCTGGATGGGATAAGCACCCGGTTGGCAATTGGTTTGTCACCTTTCACATTGTGGGATTAAGTAGCTTCGGCTGTTCGCGGGTGCCTTGGTTGTACCTAGGCCTACTTACGGGTTACTGGGTTACAGGAGTGAAGATACTTATTTTAAAAAATATAGTAATAATTTACAACCTGCTGAATTCCCCCATCGTGGCCTTCCTCGCAGGTGACGGAAATTTCCTTCGTGGAACTCTTCGTGGCAATGCAGTTGGCCGGCGGACGCGGAGCTGTCTCGTCACTGACCAAGAAGGAACACCTCTTTTGTTGCAACTCATTACTTGATACCCCATTAACACCCCAACAGTAAATAAGTGCTGAAAGATTGAAATAGCTACTTTAAAGATACGGCCACTTTTTATTTGAAGTCGTTATGAAACCCCCCTACCCCCCGCCACCAGCATCAGCATAATATCTAGTATTCTGGCCTTAGCTTAAAATGTTCAGGACAAAATTTGGTAGAGTATATCGACAAAAATATTCTATAATATTCTGGACCCATAAAAAAATATTTTTTGAGAAACTGTAAGCGATATAAAGGGTTATTTGTATAATTACTCGTATATCGGTATTGAGTTATAATCTTTCTCGAGAATTAGACTTTCCAATGCTAATATTTTTTTCAAATAGTCACTAAAAATAACACAAGAAGCACTAGCTTTCAAGTTAAAAAACAGGATCATCAAAGCGGTACGTAAAAATTTCTCAAAATAAATGTGGCTTAGTGTGAGTCGACCTCGCACATGGAGGGTTCCGTAGTAGCAAATATCATATTACAAAAATCCTTGAAATTAATTGAAAGAATTTTTTCTTCTTGCAATACATCTATTTAATATTTAATACACATTGTACTGTGGTTGTGGTTTACGTCACTATTCACTAAGTTTGCAAATTACACCTTTCCTAGGAGATCGCCCACTACTATTCAAATCGTATATAAATATTGAAACATATATTAGACCAATATCGCAATATCTGATATCGAGGCATCTAAAAACTATATATTTTTTGAAACACTATACTGCTGCATCCTAGCGATACTGCGTTACGCTCGGTTCAGTATCACGCTCGATATCCTTAAAACTATTTATTTTTGATGTAACACTATACTGTCAAATACTCAGCGATACGCACAATCACCCTATATTAATAGTCAATAGAATATTTTTGTTTTTAATACATATTATGGTTCATACAGGTTTCGGATTTTCAAATAATATTTATATTTTTCTACTAAATTTAACTTAACAAACCTAACTAAATGTAAAATATTTTAACAAAACCACATAAATAATATAAAAAAATAATATGGTAAAAACCTCGATATCATTTTTGAAGACCTATCCATAGGTAACCCCACACTTATGGATTTGATAAAAAACACATTTTTCAGTTTTGGTTCTAAGTATGGAAAACCCCCAAAATTTACATTTATTTTTCTAATTGTGATAAAATCGTAATGCCGTTCACTGAATACATCTACTTACTAAGATTCAACAGTATCACACCTATAGGTAGTTTCGGAAAATAGTGGCTGGGAGTTGGGACATACCTACGGACGTATTATAAGGGTTCCGTTTTCCGAACTTTGCTACGAAACCCTAAAAAGTAGTTTTGTTAAATTGGTTTAAAAGGACCAATACGACTTCAACGCTTTTTGAATGATTAATGATAAGTGCTATAGTTTGAGAGTTCGTCTCCATTATTGAACTCATTGTTTTGTTTGTGAGAAGTTGCTTTGTAAGCATGATGGAGTGAAAAATGTGAAAGTATGTCAAACGAAGAATTGTGAGATGAGTGCGAGAGTATATTCAGTCTATGTCATGACGAAATTAGCAATTTGGTAAAACCCCTGTTATCGTTAGTATTTTCAACTCGGGGCTCCTCCAGATGGTCAGAGGGGTGATGCACAGAAAGAGTCTAGTTTATAAAGCTTTTAGTGTAATTAATAGTTTCCAGTGAATCTGGTAAATGACCCACATTAAATGCTCTTAGCCTCTTTAAACACAATAACCCAGTAAAACGTCTAAATATGCTCTGTTTTACTACTACTACCACTACTTTTTAAAATTTAGATAGTAGCTTTTACAATCCGACTCGCCCACATTTTTAAAAAAAAGGTAAATACTTTTGTTGCCAATGAGAAACAGTAGAATTAACTAATTAGGTTTATACCTAACTAATAATTAAGCGCACTAAAATTGAAAAATCGGACTAATTATTTCGTTACTAGATACGTTCTATCATTCCGATATGGTCTATAATAACTTTTATTAATATCCCACAATGACCTCAACTACTACAGCCACTGCGTGGATGATGTCGTTAAGGTACATAAAAATTTGTTTTATTTCTAAAAGATCACTTATTGGATCATCTTAAAAATTACGACGGTTGATCCAAAAGTTCGTGACCTCACTTACGGCCAATGTTAATAATGTATCTCAATCTAATGGATTTCAAGCAATCTATATAGTTGCGTATCCGGCGGCCTATCCCATACCTAATTGCCATATTTATCCTGTCCACAGATATGTTATAGGCAAGCGATAACATAAAAATGGATCAAAATATCAATCTTGGACAGCAAGTTTTGGATTAGGATTGATTATTAATATTGGCCGTTAGTAAACAAGTGTTTAATATTTTTAAATTCCCTCTTATTGAAACTTGTTTATTCACTAGTAAGTGTGCAAAGTCGCAAGCGGTTACAGCTATCATTATTTTTTTTATTTTTTGTCTAAAACATTTTCTTACTATGGAAAAAATTGAACATCGTGTGGATCAAATACTTACATAGGAAGAGCTTAACTCCTAAGCAAATTCATGAAGACATGGTCGATACTTTAGGGGGGATCTGTTCCATTGTATTCGTGTGTAAAAAAGTGGGTAGCTGAAATATAACGCGACCGAGGGCGTATTGAACCTAGAACCGGCAGGCCGTCAACCTCCATCATTATTATATCATATTCTTATATAAGCAGACCGGAGATCAACCATTAATAATATCGCTGAGATCACTGGTATTAGTTATGGCCGGGTACAAAATATTATAACTAAGGAACTGGGTTTTTAAAAGGTGTCGGCGAGATGGGTACCGAGATTGCTTTCAGCAGATCAGAAAAGAGTTCGATTAACAATTTCACGTGATTGCTTAGAGCTTTTTTAGGCAGATTCCGCTGATTTTTTGGTTAATCTATCATTATACTCCAGAGTCGAAACAACAGTCCAAACAATGGAAGAGATCTAGTTCACCGACCCCTAAGAAAGCGAAGACAGTTTTGTTGACTGACAAAGTTATGGCGTCAGTTTTTTTTTGGATGCGAGAGGGGTTATTTAGGCAATTATTTACCAAAACGCGATATTTTTTCTAATATAAAAGATGTAAAATAAGCCTTTATTTTGCTAATTCCGCGTAAGCAGTGTAACCGTTGTGGCAAATAATCCTCCAAACGACACAGAATGTGACAAGCCTAACTGACGTTCCCACCACCCACCTCCGCGACCAGAACACGAATATAGGAAGAGCTCGGGAAACAATATATAATATTTCGGTGTAGAGGCGAAACTTACGTCGAGTGCGATTTGGTGTTCTCTGTGGTGAGTGCTTCGACAAAGTTGGCGAAGGACGTGACAAGTGGTTTTGTTTCCCGTGTTCGGACTCTATTTGTGATCTGGTCGCGGAGGTGGGAGGTGGGAACTTTAGGTAGGGTTGTCACATGTAAAGAACGTGACAATTTATATTGTTTCCTGAGCTCTTCCTATATTCGTGTTCTGGTCGCGGAGGTGGGTGGTGGGAACGTCAGTTAGGCTTGTCACATTCTGTGTCGTTTGGAGGATTATTTGCCACAACGGTTACACTGCTTACGCGGAATTAGCAAAATAAAGGCTTATTTTACATCTTTTATAATGGATTTCCGCAAAGTAACGCCTGATTCAATAAAAATATTTTCTAATATAAGTATTTTTTTAACCTTAATTCTCTTCGAGCTAATGTTAATTACTTTAAGTTATTTTAAGATGTAATTTTTGCTACCGCATATAATTGTACCATTGGCTCTGAACAATTCTGCCCGGTGTACCTTCATCGAAATTAAACGTTTGATGTTCAGTACTTCGACATAGCGATCTTTCAAAGTTCCGTAGGTACGTCGATTTTATGAACATTCTCTCTTTTTTTTTTTGAATGACTAATTTGTTGCTAATCTTACGATTTTTTACAACTTCACCGAACTTTGTGGGCCGAGCAGAGTGCTTAGCCCGAGACATCATTATTTAGATGGATTGGGCTGTTACCTACAACGCCAGCACCAAGGGCTGTTTCCCGGGAGACCTTACCTCGACTTGGTGCTGCATTCTGGTTACTGGGTGGACTTGATGGAGGAGTATTTGTGGCTCGTCGCTCGGCGTTAGGCGCCGGGCGCAAGAGAGGTCTTCGAAGCCGAGACCGGCGGCGACGGTGTAGTGTTATGTTAAAGTGATGTGAGTTTGTCGTGTTCCGGTATGGAGTTGGGAGAATAGCGTTTGCCGCGGTTATTGGGTCCGGAGGATCCGATAACACGTGGCGAGGTCTTCTATGATTGGAGGGGAAGAACATTCTCAATAGGATACTTCGTCATACAGTACTGTCGAAGTAACGTACAACGCACTGATGAACATTATGAATACGGTACATCGACATTTCAAACTTCGATATTCCGTAGTGCAGTCGTCTTTATAATTTGTGCTCCTAATAGCCACGTTGGTCAATCAGATTACTATCTGCCCTTCACTTTTTAAACTCCTTCTTGTGAAATTATTACTATAACTCTTCGCATGTCATGTTGACAGTAACCTTTAGAATCATTGTTTTAGTAGGAAATAAGGATCAAACAGAAAATATGAAAAGTTTAAAATACCTGTAGTGCCATTAGGCCTTTGGTACTGTAACACAGGGTCGTCAGTCGCGAGAGTGATTGAATGGTTACTCTGTAACTTAGTCCCATTCACTTCGGACACTATAGTCCAATAGTACGTCGTTGCTTCCGGGTTTCCCTTTATTTTACACGTGAGATTGACGCACTCGTTGTCCGCCACTCCAAACTCCATTACTTTTTCGTCGTCACAAAATGCTGGATCTAAAATTAATTTAAATCCGTGTTCAAATTATAATACCCTCCTGACGACGACGACTTCGTCGGTTATAGGTACTAATATATTCCATGTCGAAAAAGAAACATCTGTTATTTGTTACTTGTATATTGTTTTATATAATATCTTCAGCCAGTCAAGAAATGGTTCGATTTGCTAGCAATACGTCAATGTAAAAAGTTGTGCGTAGGTAGGTTGGTAGATTTTTGTTATTATATTCAGTTTTTGTCTCTCCTTAAAAATGAGTTTTGACTGGACAAAGCGCGGTCTGCAGTATCATGAGTATGTCATTAACTTTCTTACCTTTAACTTTCTTACCTTCTAAAAGTAAGTTTACCGTCTACCTTACCCTCCGAACCGGAACACAGCAACGGCAAGCACTGACGTTATGGCGGCAGGAATGTGTAAGGCGGTGGTACCAATTCGGGAGAGTTGCTGCGAAACTCTACCACCTAGTAAATCTTCAATAGATTAAACAAACATCCCTGTACAAATTATACAAAATCCATCTTACTGGAAATACAATTAAACACTCGTTGAGCACATGCTATACTAAACACTGTCTAAACCTGGATTCTCAACCAATAATGTGCTGCTGCGTCATCCACGTGTAGTATGTTACTGGTTGGATGTTAATTTCAAAGATTTAATTTCAGTGACATTTAGACATCTTCGGCTAGTCGTGGGTGCCTCTACCTACCTCTTCGGGGACATGGACGTGAAGATACTTAGTTGATGAAATACTTAAACTCCAATGAAGCAATAGGGTTGTCCTGTTTTTATATCAATCGAATTCCACCGACTACGTCGGTTGCGAAATATGACATAAGTAGTTAATCTTATGGCGTTGGTTAATCAGAGTAAAAGACGAATAAGTTCGTGGCATTTTTATAAAGGTCGTGACAACAAATAACAACATGACCACTTATCTTGATTCGGCAAAAACTCTACAAGTGCGGCATTTGCTACTGTACTGGTACAGAGTGAGCTGCTCTATAGCATTTTACCGTCCAGTAGATATTTTTTTTAGTGACCACATCTATGTGTAGCGTTATAATACTTACAGGTGACATCAAGGACAACCGGCTCGCTGTAAGTGAAGCCCTCGTCGTTGGTGGCAACACACACATATTCTCCCGCATCTTCTTCGGTCAAATCAATTAAAGTTAATATCGGCTGGATGGCTGTCTCACTGTGTTCGTTGTTTTTGATAACAATATCATCCTTGAACAAAAAGTTGACCATATTTTTATTATTATAATCAAAAACCCCTGACAAAACCTATATAACCAGCTCGATCACGTAAGGTTTCAAAAAAACCGCAACGAAATCCATCTACCCGTGTCTTTAGTCACCGAGAGTGTTACTGATGCGTCGCTATGTTATAGCTGGACACTTAAGCCACGTTCGCGTAACCTTTTATCACTGAACATGACAATGGTGAGCAGGGGAGCACACTACTTTGTCCCAGCGGAAACAGTTTTTGATGACTAGATTCCTTATGGCTGGACGTACAAATTTTATATTTATCACACACAATTACACGACCTCATACACAAATTATCTGTATAACTCAAATTATGAAGTTCGATTTCTCCGCTATGGCACCGCCCACCCTATACTGTTAACTAAACCTCAGTACTAGTTCCCCTGCACTGTCTGCCTGATGGGCGTGGTGGTTTTTAAAGTAGGTCAAAACCGAGTGCGGTTTTTTACTATTAGGTACTTATCTGCAAGTTAAAATGATACAGCAGTTTAAAGTAGGTCAAAACCGAGTGCGGTTTTTTACTATTAGGTACTTATCTGCAAGTCAAGATGATACAGCAGTTTAAAGTAGGTCAAAACCAAGTGCTGTTTTTTTACTATTAGGTACTTAGCTGCAAGTCAAAATGATACAGCAGTTTAAAGTAGGTCAAAACCGAGTGCGGTTTTTTACTATTAGGTACTTATCTGCAAGTGAAGATGATACAGCAGTTTAAAGTAGGTCAAAATCGAGTGCGGTTTTTTACTATTAGGTACTTATCTGCAAGTCAAAATGATACAGCAGTTTAAAGTAGGTCAAAACCGAGTGCGGTTTTTTACTATTAGGTACTTATCTGCAAGTCAAGATGATACAGCAGTTTAAAGTAGGTCAAAATCGAGTGCGGATTTTTACTATTAGGTACTTATCTGCAAGTCAAGATGATACAGCAGTTTAAAAGTTGATACACCCACCATGCTTGGGAATAGAGGTTTCAATCTCGCATTGCAATTTGTATTGTAATACTTTTTATTTCAGTTAAATTATTTGGTAATTTGTATTTTTTTGCTACTTTATAAGGTTAATGTTAGTATTGAAAAAAGACAAGCCCACTGAGTGTCTTTCGTCGGATCTTCTCAGTGTGTGGGTGCGATTCTGATACGGTGGTAGTTTATAAAAATGTCGACTCCCACAAGTACCACTTGTAAGCACTACTTGTGGAAGAAATGACAGACATTTACTAAAATAATGTGCTGGGGTTGATGCCACCGCCTTATCTATACCTACTTTCATAGCATCAGTCCACGCAATATTGTGTTCCGTTTACTTACGAAAAGTATCTTCACGCCCATATCCCCGAAGGGGTATACAGAGGCACAACCAGGGCACCCACGATTAGCCGAAGACACTAAGTCCCACAATGTGATAGGTGGCAAGCCTATCGCCAACCGGGCACATATCCAATCCCGAGCAACGTTTTTTTTATTAGAAAATTAAAAAAATCAAATTTTCTTTTTGTTGCCCGACCCGGGATTCGAACCCGGGACCTCGTGCAGTCAAGTCCAACACCCGGACCGCTAGACCACAGATGCTATTACTTACGAAAAAATGTACTTATCTTTTCTTATATCGCCTCTGTGGTCTCGTGTTCCGGTGTTAGTGTGACTACATGAGGTGTCGGGTTTCATTCCCGGATCGAGCTACTAAATATGTTTATTTTTTTCATTTTCCTAGTTAGTGCCCGGTCGACGAAAGTTTTTCCACTTATTGTGGGATGTTAAGTAATGTCACTTAATCGTGAGAGCCTCGTTTGTATCTCTGCTTACCTTTTCAAGGATACGAGCGTGAAGATATCCAAGAGTTTTATACCCAGCCTCAGGTTGGCAAACAATCTGTGATCTATTTCTTAATATCACGAACTCAGTCAGTATGATTTCCAATTTTTTGGTACAAAAAAAATGATCCCCCTGGTTGTCCTCAACTTCTGCACCGATGTTATAGCCCTAAGGAGTGTACCTACCTCATGATACCACGTCAATTGGTAAACGGCTGGGTTCGCTTGACACTTGCAAGTCATTGTGATTTCCGAACCCTTGATCACTGTTATAGTGTTGTTTTCAATTTCCTTTTCCACTACAATCTGTAGGACAGGTGCATCTGTTGAACATTTTTAAGGATAATCAGCAAACAGTAGTACTTCTTCAAGGTACTAAATATAATTTAAGAGCATAAACTGCAAAAAGCCGATTCCATTTTTATTTTTTGTAAATTTCTATTAAAGCCACTTAAAATCATCATATATCAAAATCGGTTATTAGCCGAGTAACAAACATACAAAAATATAAAAATATACAGTCGAATTCATAACCTCATTTTAATTCGCGGCCGGTTAAAAGTTACCTAAGAATCAGTGGAAATATTCCCGAGTCTTGTCCGTAATAACACATTTGCACATTTATTTTTACTTTATTACTAGTTGTTTACCCGCGACTACGTACAATTTCCAAATGAAATTTCTCCCCCATTGTGGTCTTTTAAGGGTTGATTTTTGAAAAGAAGTAACTTGTGTTTGAACTTGACTCTCTAAAAATGCGTATTAAAATATCATTAAAATTGGTCCAGTTGTTTAGCCGTGGTATCTTAACAAATAGACAGACTTTCGCATTTATAAGTTTTATCATTAGGCCCAGCTCCATGCCATAAAAATATGAATTGCCACCCGACTTTTATTATTGTTATTGTTATTATTATTCAGATTATTCGGTAACCGGGCATTGGATCAAGTTCAACTTGCAAGATTCCACCCAGACTAACATACATACATTGCAAGTTGTAAAAGCAAAAAGCTTCTAATGATATATGTTTGGATTATGCATTTAATGTAAACCAAAACAAATAAGTTTTTACAAAAGGCGAACATAATGCCTGTATGCATTACCCATCAGTCGACCTTGCAACTAATGTATTTCGTTATTTTTATTACTATTTTAAACATAGATAAATAACTGAAAGACATTTGTTATAGAAAATATTATACGTGTTAAAAATTATGTTCTACGTCAGCGTTTCCCAATCTGTGGTCCGCGGACTCCTGGGGATCCGCGAGTAGGTATATGTATGGGGTCCGCGATATCTTCTCTGGATACGGTCCATAAATCGCTCATTAAATGCAAAAGGGCCGCAAAACGAAAAATCAAACCAGTTTTATTAAATTTTTGGAGTTTACTCCTTAAGAAACGATTTGAGTTATAAGGCCCAGTAAGAAAATTTTATGAGTAAAATCAAGTGTAACACGAAAAGTTGAGGCGTTACGTAGAAAGAGACAAACATATGTAAGTCGTACAGCTTCAGTCCTTCAGTATTTTTTTCTCCTTCAGGACTGACGACCTCGCCCGAACAAAAGTCGAGTCGCCCCGAGCGGGTCCTCATTCGGCTCCGCCACAGTCGAGTTACGTACGACATTGACATTAGTCGAATAATTTAAAACGCAGTCGACTTGTTAGAATGATTTGCGTAGTCGAATAATTAGTATTATTCGTAGTTGCGCATCGCTAGCATATAGTAGCATTTATTGTATACATCTATATACAACGTACATAAACAGCAACCTAACCATCAAGGTTTAATGTTTTGATTTTAAAGTTTTTTCGTACTTCTATGCATTGATACGTGTATTTTTATGTACTATTAAACGAATCATCAAGTGATTAAAGTTGAAAAAATAATCATAATTATCGTTCGTAAGGAGTAAACTCCAATCGTGCGTCGTAGCTGACACACACACACTTTTTTTTATCTAAGCACACGATATTTAAATGAATCTGTAGTAACTAAAATAAATACCTAATTCGTTTTTCGCTGTTTATTTTATTGAGGGGGTCCGTGAAAACTCTGTTTGATTTCCTAACGGTCCGTGGACTAAAAAAGTTTGGAAAACGCTGTTCTACGTTATAGATGACTAAAAAACTTACATAGCACGGTAAGTGGAAAGCTTTTCGCGCACATTTCCGCTTGTCCGTTCAACTTTCTGTAGTCCGGGACGCAGCAGGATAATTTTGCCTCATCGTACTCGTGGCTGATGGTCAGCTGTATGTCACTTACTACGAGTTGCTGCGAGGGTTCCAACTGTTTAAATTTTATATACACTTTTACATCTATATTTAGACAATCGAGACTTCAAGCTTTAAACTTGCGATTTATATAACGTCAGTAAAAGATTTCCTTTTCCTGCAATCGGATCTATATTTCTATCTCGTCTGATTTCAATATTTTAATTTGAGGTTGAACTCTTCACGTTTATACATCGGGAACAGAATTGTCAAATCTGTTTTTCTGTTATTCGCGAACAAAGAGACAAGATTTCCGGTAAACGCTAGAAACATTCCAGTAGGCTTTCAAATCTAATATTTTTTTCAAGATAGAAACAACAGAACCAGTAAGCGACTCTTCTTATTATAAGAATCAAGAGAGACTAAGGACCGGTTATTAGGAAACATCTTCAAGATTACTGGATACTCGACTCTCCAGCACGGACCTATATAATGGCCAGTTATGGCGCTATGCCCGCAGGAACAGGTAAGACGGTAGTATAATCCTGTTAAAACCCAGCTATTTAATATACGACCCGACTGAATGCAAAAGTACCTAAATTTTATGCGGTCCTAACATTCCAAGTTAATGGAAGACAACGACCAAGTTGTTTATTTGATTATAAGTAATCCCCTAATCGATGTCCCCTATTAGGTCCTATCCCAGGGGTCTCAAAGCTGCGTGTCAAGCTAAAAGGAATGCACAGGTTACTTTTTTAAAGCTACTAACTCAAATATTTATAATACAGTCGTAATATTCTAGAACGCCACCATCTGCTGCATATTTCACAAAATACGTAGCTAAAAACGTACGGGATCGCATATAAGATGTCGCCACTTATCAAGATGGTGCTGGTGGTGGAAAACGGAAAATTATACTTATATTATACTGAGTAAAAAAAAGGTAGGTTAAAATTATGAACAGTGTCCATTAATTAATAACCTTTTGAATTAATAGTATCCACTTATAAGATGACTGCTAACAAGCAGCTTGAAGAAACTAGAAAGCTAGTGTCGGTTTGATAGCCACCAACACAATGACCATGGTATAGTGGAAGAGTTCTTAAGCGACAATAGTAGAGATACCACTGCTTTACTTAATTTTGTTGTCATAACTTTAATGTTTGTCCCTTTGTATCTCGGTTTGTGATTAGAGTAGCTGGTTAACGTTGGCAATGCGCCATTATTAGGAAAATCTGTTTGCTTGTGTGTTCTATATTTTTAATTATATTATACAGGCTTTAAATTGTAAAAATATTATTAAAATTGTTTCTATAGATTCAGAAATAGTTCAACTGTTTTGTTATACTTACAGTTATATTCTGTTCTAAGTTGACTAGTTGCGAATCATCCAGCCGCCAAGTAATTGGTGGTAAGGGCTTGGCTCCCAGCGCTCTACATTGCAGAGCAACCGTCTCACCAGCTTTCACAGGTTCCCATTTAAATGGTTCCTTCGAATCAGGAACTCGAATCCACACCAAGTCCGGAGGCACTGGAAACAATACATATCACATAGGGCAGTCCTATCGAACAGTGTTGAAATCTAGGAAGTTATATTTTTTCATATTCTGTGTAGTCAGTCAGGACTTGCTTTTAAACAAAAAAATAAACATCAAAATTGATACTTTCGAGATAAATTTTTGAGGTAACTCTCATATTTTTCGGCGTTGAGATATTTCGGCTCACAAAACATTTCTTGCAAAAGGAAAAGTAACTGCTAAGTAAATACTACTTTGGCAAATTATCCAAAATTTACATGGCGCGAAATCCTTATTCACTTTTTTATGTTATATGTGAAATGCAATAAGCAGTCAGATTTACAAATGTAAGATGTAATTTACTCGCCTTACTTTACCGGCTACATTTTCTATAAACTGTAAAGGGTGGGAACGTCAGGGCGAATCGTTGTAGAACCTTGCCGCCTAGTTGATTTCTGTTTGGTAATATTATCTTTATTAATTAGACACTCTTACAATTCCGTCTTGAAAGATGATCGAAGTTTTTTCATAATTATTGAATTTCGTGTTAATATTGAATGAAATTAGTCAATTTTGGTGGCATTTTGTACAATTTTGTTCAGTGAAAGTGCACAAATGAAATAATCATAAAGAAATTAGTGTATCGTATATTTTCTCGTTGCCGCCAAATCTCGTTACATGAGCTTGTGTAAAAAGGTCACCGTTTTACCCAAGAGCCTGACATTATTTATTTATTGACGACTTACGACTGATGACTAATTGAAATTAATTGAAATTGATATAAAATTTGATGCAAATTTCTACTTGACTAATGGCTAAATACTAACGTGAAGGCCAAAACTTAAAGAAAGAAAGAAGAAAGATTAGTGTGTTATGTTATCAATTAAAAACCTTCATGCTGTCTGCATGTTCAACTTATATATCCACTGATTTGACAAGTTTTACAGTTATTACGTTTTGCGATTGGGATATAAAAGAACCTATACCTTTCTGGGGATCATATTATACAGTTTTCGCATGTCAAACTTTATGATCACACACAGGGTTGGAATAAGTAGGAAGGAGAAAACAAGAAAGAGGTTCTCAAGTCGACTTTCGTACCTACTTATTTTGTTTTGTATGATATAGAAGTTACAACGTTTAATCACGACTAACTTTTACATTTC
>NJDC01000145.1:96824-122266 GCA_002245475.1 Calephelis virginiensis
TTATATATCCACTGATTTGACAAGTTTTACAGTTATTACGTTTTGCAATTGGGATATAAAAGAACCTATACCTTTCTGGGGATCATATTATACAGTTTTCGCATGTCAAACTTTATGATCACACACAGGGTTAGGATAAGTAGGAAGGAGAAAACAAGAAAGAGGTTCTCAAGTCGACTTTCATACCTACTTATTTTGTTTTGTATGATATACAAGTTACAACGTTTAAACACGACTAACTTTTAATTACGTCTAACTCATTTTAACATTTCTTTTGATATAATATGATAGATATAGTATATAAACCCAATACGATTTGATTTATATTATCTAATAATATTGAAATTAAACCAGTTTTTTGTAGTTTTACTGCGTTTGAAAAGAAAAGTCAATTAAAAGATATCAGGCGATAATTTCAGTTTCTTCTCGATCACTATACATTTTTATTAGTAGACAAACAGATGTAAGTATAGGTCTATTTGAATGGTAATATACTTCTGATGTTCAAATTTAATGTTTTAATGGTAAGCAAATTTAAGCTAATGAGAGTGTTCACAGCTATATCGAATTTGCATATCTTTCTAGTTTACATCCATATTAATGTTTTAAAGTTATAAATAAATGGTTAACTTGCACCTAAATAAATATTTAAGTTACGGAGTCCCTTAAGTCAGTATTTTGAGTCCAACCCTATTTTTACTTTATGTAAGTGAACTTGTTTATAAAAAAATCGCCTCATTGAAATATTGTGTCATATGCAAGCAATACAGTTTAATCTTTGTAAGCAAGACTTGGGAAGAAGCCTGGGTCTATGGAGAATTTGGACTTAAAATAGTCAATAATTGGCTACAGACAAGTCAGCTGACCCCGAATGTAGGAAAAATGAAATTTCTTCCCTTCTCAAATTAAACAAGGCAGAACTCCTATTTTCACAATTAAAGCCCACATTAATTATCACATAGTGGTTTAAACTAAAACTATCATTTAGCATCAAATACTTGGGTGTTATTTTCGATAACAGGTTAAGTTGGAAGCCCCACACTAACACGTCCGCTCGAGTTCGGAAGCAAATTTTTATTTTCAAAAATGTAAGAGATGCAGCTGACTATTGTTTATATTCCTGGTGTATAATGCTTTATGTCGACTGATTCTCACATACTGCTACATATCTTAGGGATTTTTCTATAAATTTTAAAGAAAGAAAAAATTTCGCCCCAGACAGGATTTGAACCTGTAACCTTTCGTCTCAAGCCGACGAATGCTCTAACCAATTGAGCTACTGAGGATTCAAGTCCCGTGGCGAAATTTTTAATTCCTTTCTAACCCGTTAACGCGGGTAGTTATGTCCTATAGATACACAATTCTGAGTACCCACCAAATGAGTTCATCATTACAGATGAAATTCACATTTTAGAATGGCCATAACTTTCGTTTTTCGCAACGTATTTTTATTTTAGCACTTGCCCTGTGCTTGGGATAAATTTTTCTATAAATTTTAAAGGGAGGTGCATGCATCACTCATATTTCACCTTTGGAACATGCGCAAAGAGCATTATTAAAAGTTGTAACAAACAGACATATGTACATTTTAAACTCATAGGCTCTATAAAGATTGTGGAGTTTTAACAGTGAGACAATTTTTATAAATCAAATTATTTTGTACCAACACGGGAAAACATCTTTAATACAAGATAGCAGAAGAAGAAGGAAAGTCATAGTTTTCGAAAAAAACCTATAGGTACATAAAATCGGCTCAGATACTCATTACTTTTAGGACCCCTTTTTTATAACAGAGCTAGCAAAATTCATATAGGTCTGAACTCAACAACCACTAAAGAAATGGAAAGCATGATTCTATATAAGAAAAATATTTACTTGCTGACTCTCTATACATTTCTATTTACACAAGTATTTACACTACTATGAACACGTATGATTTGTCCAATAATGTTTGCTTTTTAACGTTTCATAAAAATATACACAATTCTTTAATTCTTTTCTAACGTACATTCCATACAACAAAATATCTGTATAAAGCTGCGAAATAAATTTAAAAAAAAAAAATATTTTTTTCTGGAATACATGGTTAACATGTTTGTAAGTTTTATTGTTTTTCTGTTTTATTAAAAAAGGATCAAAATTGATTGAATTGAAAAAAAAGCAACAAACACTTTCATTGAAGTTTTTAAATGCTAAACACAGACATAAGTCCTTGAGACAATCGTGAAGGAATGTATGGATAATCTATAAGCAAGCTTTAAATGGGTAAGTAACCAAAGAGGTTTCGCTGGAAGAGCGAAATAAATTTGAAACGCGGGACACAGATAAGTATCTGAACAAAGTTCTTTTGTCGGAAAAGACATTAGTAAAAGATATGGTCGATTTTTATGAATTGTTAACTTGAAAGTTTTAAAACCAAACTTGTGTCAATATTTTTGAACGTTAATCCGTATTTCACTAAAAATATAACAAGGCAGTGTCTTCAAAAAAAGGTACACTAAACCTATCAAGTATAGAAAATTTATATAGTTTTCAACAAGTGTTTTATCTACAGGAGTAACAACAAACAGTCACTACATTACCTAATAGTAGAAGGTACCAAAAACTAACATAGTCTAACAATATCTACGTCCAATATTAAAAAAAAAAGAAAACTAAAATGGGCATGCCACATTTATAAATATACATGCTATTTGTAAATTTCTAAATATTCTGAGCTTACATTACAATATACTTGTGGACATCTAAACCGGGCTATTAGCGACAATTAAATTCAAACGTTATTTTAATACATTTAGGGAAAATTGAGTAGCCACACAATAATAATACTACAAGGGAATAGAAAAGTCTCAAGTAGTGAACACTTCGAAAAGATGTGATAATGTTTTAGCTTTATGCTTCAATAAAAAATAAATCAAAGTTCATGTTGGATGGTAGATGACACGATTATTTGAAAGGAGTACATGTAATTCCATAGTTTTTCAATTAAGAAAGTACAGAAAATATTATAAAGACAAATTATCGGGAAATAACTAGTAGATAATCTTACAATCCATATCTATGGTGACATCAATAGAGAGTGGTAAGGTCTTCTCATTATTGTTCGCGAAGCAAGTGAGCACCCTTCCATGGTCTGCTCGTCGCAAAGGTCCAAATGTGATGTAACTTCGAACACGCTGGTCTGACAGCGGGGTGCAAGTGTCTTTCACCTTCTTCTGCTCTGTCCACCAGGATAGCGACGGTTGGGGTTTCCCTGGAAAAAATGTTGCAGAAAAGTCACCGTCAGTTAATCCCATCGTTCCTTTACTGCGACAACGTTCCTACATGTCTCTATTTATATTTTTAAATTTGGTGATAGCCTCTAAACATGTGCATATAGATTTGATACTTCTTTTGTTAATCGTACTGCTGGAATTCTCGACCTATGTCGGTTGTTACTGAACATTTAATGGGCCTAGGCTCACAACAAAGTTCTCTATTCCGTGGGCTCTACATTTTCTATCACGTGGGTTTGGGGTCATTTTAACTTTTTAATATTGCAAAGCAAAATCAAAGTTGTAAGCAATGTTGGAAAATTTAGGAAAACTGTGTTTTTTACATAATATTACAGCCACCATAACGTCAAGCTCACCATAGCGGTGTTTCCTTAGAAGGTACAACTGCGTACGAGACTTAGCCTTCCTTGAGTATTTATACAAGATATACGTGGTTACCATTAGCGATCTTCAGATTATTTTTTAATGCAAAAACTGATGATAAAAGATAACCGTGGCTTATAGAAACTTTTAATATTTTAGGTTCATCGCTGTCCTGTATTCGAGATGTCGGGCCTAATGGTCTTTTCTATCGGCTATTCTATTCTCCACACCGAAATGTGACGGTGCCAAGCACTGCCATTATGTTGACAAACAGGTAAATAAGACAGTGGATTACTACGCGGGTTTCTCATAAACAGAACTTTCCCATTTTATTTAGTTTAGTTTTATTTATGCCAAAAGAGTAACTACATACATAAAATACAGTATATTATTTTTACGTTTACTTTTGTCATTATAGGTATCTAAAACTTAAAACGTTTGAGGTTAAATATAATGTAATTTTAAAATATTATGCTTTTAATATTTCTAATGCATAATTTCTTCATATATTCCGTGACAGCAAAAGTTTAAAGATACGCTAGGATAAGTAAGAATGTCAGTGTTATGATAAACTATTGTTAGCAGGCCATAATACATAATAAATAGATAATAACAACTTTCTCTATGTTAGCACCGGGTTCCTGAAGAAGAATGAAGAAGAAGAAGAATATTTTAAGAATATAGGACAAACACATCCATCCAAGCAGCTTGAGTCGAATATCCGATGGTCACCAGTATCGTGACTCAGAAAAGACACTGAAAGTATCACGCCACTTTGGAATAATTATCTATCAGGATTCGTCAATGTACCTACTGGTGATAGGACATATATGAAAATGTCAAGACAGTGAAGAAGCAGATTCCTCTTCTTAAGATGAGAGACACCCGTTGCTCATTTAAATATATATGTATACCTAGTAGGGTCTTAAGTTCTATCATAGTAGGGGAGCCCGCGATGCTAAATATGTTGCAACTACAGCGTCATGTGAACTCATTGGATGTTGTCGATTAAATAGTAGACAGTTAAACAGATCGTGTGAGGTTTTTCTTTATATCGGTGCGTTGTGCATCTAGAAGCTAAAATAACAAAACAATAACAATTACAATTATAGTCACATGGTCATAGGCAAGCTCATTAAATATTAATAGCTTCATGTGTCACCGATGGAAAAATTATACAGTTCGTCCATTACACACTGAGCAGAGACGACTTGGTTTTTGAAAGTTCCTGACCCTCTTACTCCCGCACATCTTGTTCAAATCAGAAAATTTAAACGTGCACTTATTCGTATGCAATACCTTAATATAATATGCTCAAGTATATTTTCAAGTCCAAAAAATTAGATAGACTAACGTGTAAGATAGTTTCTCAATTAAGATTTGATACATAATGGAGATGTTTGACGTGGCACAGGTTATCTCTCGTATTTTAATCTGACGCGCCTTATTTACTCCAAAAATGGCCTCTTGAGCTCTCCTACTATCACAAGATTGTGAAACAATTCAGACATTTTTCTTTTCAGAATAATCATTTATATACCAAAATAAGGCACTCACAAGATTCGTGAGAAATATATTTTGATTCACAACCGCATTTGTTTTTACACTTATCTCAATATTTTAGTTAAACTCTAATTTGTAACTCCTAACTAAACCTCGAGTGAGGATGGCCTCGCTGCTGTGGGCGTACACTTTATTTTTTTTGTTTGTTGTAGTTCTCTTCTACGGTATTTTTTTCCGAAAAAAAAGAATTTGGCGGCCCGTTTTCCCTACCTACTGTTTCAACAAAACGCATTCCGCGTTTTTCAGTATCACATCTAAGAAAGGTCCTATTTTTTGCGATAAGCTTGTAGCCCTCACTCTTTATTCAACACCTTTTGCGGCGTTGTTTTTTTTATAATATTGAAAGGCAAACAAGCAGACGGATTTCCTGATGATAAGAAATTCTCGCCGCCTAGAGACATCAAAGGTGGTAATGATGCGTTGCCAACCTGAGGCCGGGATGTTAGGCCGCGAGCAAAAGTGAGTTTACCGGCTACCTTGCCCTCCAACCGTATCACAGCAAGCATTGACGTTATGGCGGCAGGAATAGGTTAGGCGGTGGTACAAATCCGGGCGAGTCGCTGCGAAACTCTACCACCCAGTAAGACGTCACGGTGTTAGCCTATGCTCGCCTTTTACGAGCTGCCTGGCAGGAAGGCAGATGGTCTATTCTACAAAGGAGCCCGGACCAACACGGGGGTAACGGGGGGTTCTGCGTAACCCCATCTGAAGAACCAACATTTTCTGTTTGCCTTATACTATGTCGTTCAATTCGTGCCTACACATCTTTTACTAATTCTGGAGTCCTAACAGAGCGAGGTCGTCATTTTTCTGTCATTCGTAATTCGTATTTGAGAATTATAACGTTTAAAGGTACGATACACGAATCTTTTCTTTAAATTAAAATTTTTCAGGATCTCAAAAATTTGATTTAGCGCGTAACGTTGATGCAGCGCGATAACCATGACACGGTCTTTTTGAAGTGTTAACTCTATTTTATTCATAATAAAAATTTAAAAATGTCATATTTTATTTTCATGGGACATTCTAAATTTAATAAACTAAAACATTCTTGCGGCCAGTATTCTTAATGGACAGAACTTATGACTTGACTATATAGAAATCATAGACGTAACTGTAACGTATACCGGCTTTCCTATCCTTCAGCACGAAATATGACAATATATGATCAAAAATATGATGACAGAAATAGATAACTAAAGTGGATGTATCAATCCGGGTGTAATAATATAAATCTGTTGCATAGCCCTCTACTGCCCAGTAAATCTATTAATAACGACTAGTACTAATAAACATAGAAACTTACCACCGAACACAACACAGTAAAGATGTATAGTTTCGTCGAGGTGGAAAGGTCCGATGTTTTGACTGGCGTTGGAGCCCATGCTGGCTGTGGCCACTCTGGTGCCGTTTTCGTGTATGACCCACAGACGTTGAGGCGGCTCTAGAGGAAATTAAAAAATATGTAGATAATTAAAGACCTAGTACACATGTACAATTTTTTTCTTTTTTTAGATAACCTTGGCGTAAAGACACCATAGGTGTTTCAGGTGCGTCGCTATCCTATAGCCGGGATGTATGGCTTACTGTGCAAATCTATCGGCAAGTTTACCCTCTAATGCCCAGTTTCTATACTCAAGAAACGTGTCGTTTTGCTTTGGTAGTTTTTTGGACGAATAGTAATAAACCTAACTACGGTCATTCGTTATCGACTGTTAACACAAAACTTTTTGTGTCACTATGAGCAACGCTTCGTTATTTGCACGCAAGCTACCAGTGGTTATACTAACGGTAGGCGGGTTACGGTACGTTGATTACAGGAAGTCAGCTTAAATCGGAACGTGACTGACATTATGCGGCAGGAGTAGGTAAGGCAATCGATGCCTACTCGGGCAAGTTCCTGTGCAGCATCTAACCATAAGTGGCCTTGTCGGTAATTGCCTACCGACCATATGCTCGCATCTTACTATTTGCCTGGCAGGAAGGCAGTCGGTATATTCTACACGGAGGACCCACACCAACTGCAGTGAAGTTTCTGCAGAAAACTGCAAAAACCTGATAGGACTCAGGTTTTTGCAGGTTTCTGCAGAAACGTCGGTACTGCGTCATCTAGATATAAAAACAAAAAGTATAACTCCAAAAGTAAAAAAACTAGCTGGACGTTCCGTGGCAAAACTTTGGCATGAAGTTATAGGTAATAAGCAGAAGCAGTTACAGTACTCTATAGTCCGGTGAACAACACAGGGAAAACCAGAGTTTACGTGGAGAAAGAGCTAGTACCTTTTATATATTTTAGATTCGTTCGGTGCAGTTTTGTTTACCTTTCAGATCAAACAGCGCTGCCTCGCTTTCCACTAATTGGTCCGCGAGTTTAATGAGGAAGCTGACTCTGTTCTGACAATTTACTCCATTTAACTCGCTGTAAAATAGCGTCACTATCATATTTTTAGATTTGGACCTCTTTTATCTATGATTAGGTTTTAACTTGAATATCGGCTGTTTGATAGAGATCCTTTTATTAACTGACTCCAAAAAAAGAGGAGTTTCTCAATCTGACTTTATGTTCTTTAACGCGATTATTTACTTGAACTATGCCAAAATGATTGTGACGGTTCTTTCTTTTCGAAGACAGACAATGATTCCGACATAGTCCCACACAAATTTTATCAACATCCTACTAAGTATATAAATGATGAGGTCATCAAGATAGACAAAAATTGATACATTATTAATTATGGTACATAACTAAAAAAACACTGATCGGATTGTGATAAAACTTATGTAGAACCAATTGTTTCTTATTTTTTTGGAAAGGTGGTGTCGGGAGTCTCCGAAAAGGGTAATGAATGTGGAGGAAGCATGGTAGGTCTGCCAAGACCGTGAGGTTTGGCACTCGATGCTCTCTGCCTACCTCATAAGAGACTTGGCATGAGATGTATGTATGTTAAAAAAGGATGGTATGGTACCTAATGAAATAATAGAGTCGGTTTTTGCAGTTTTACTGCGCTTATTATTATAAGAATACATTTTGTGTAGGTACCTACTAGGTACAAACTGTAAACTGTAAACTTTACAGTTTGTACCTAGTTCTGTGTTCCATCTACCTATTTTGTCATTCTATGCTGAACTTGGATTCGTGGTTAAATTATCTGCCATAGAATGCTACGCACCAGTAACATCTTTAGTATAGTTAGGCGACAGTTGCTTTTTACCATCAGCAGAGATACCTGCTTGTTCGATATTTTTAACATAGGAACGAGCTTCCTGCGTGTGTTGGAAACGTTGCGTTCAGATTTTGTATGACAGTGAAATTAAAATTTACAATACCCTCTAGAAAACTATTTGTAATGTAACTAAGAACCACCTTGATCAAACCAACTTTCTAACAAATAAAACCGCATTAAAATTGGTTCATTAGTTTCAAAGTAATGAGCGTGCCTCATGTCAGAGAGATACACATAGGTACAGGGCACAGTCAAAAGGGTAGGACACGTCAAACTTATAACTCTCTTTTTCCATCCGGGTTTAAAAATAACGAAGGTCTGGCTATTCAGAGAACTTGGATTATAAGCTAAACTATAACTAAACATGTATAAAACTGGCTTACCGATTACTATCAACTGTATATACGTTCTAAGTGCGGGACTGGCAGCGAAGTCGGCGACGCAGTGATATAATCCCCCATCAGACGGGCTGACGTTGAGGATTTCCATCTTGACCAACTCCTCATCCTCGGCCTCTACTAAATTGTATCTCCCACCCGGTGACATTATGTTACTGGCTCCCTCGCGACGGTCATGACTGCTGGTGCAGACAGAAAAAAGAACATTTCTATGAATATCACATAAGTATTTATACAAAGCAGATATACAATGCGAATGTGGATGGATGTAGGTACTCGGGGAGACCAAGGCTGACATTTCACGATCAGATCAATCGGCTATTATCCGAGGGTGGTGTCAAGAGTCTCCGAAACCGGCGTGTTTGTATGAAAAGGGTTATGAATGTGAAGGAAGCAAGACAGGTTTGTCAGGATCGTGAGGTCTGGCACTCGATACTCTCTGCCTACCTCGTAAGGGACTTGGCGTGAAGATATGTATGTATGTATGTATTTATACTCTTTAAAAGAATGAAAAAAATACATCTCACACAGGATTTGAACTCGTGCTTTTTATTTCTCACTGCCGACGTCTAAATAGTTATTTATTAAGGACTCAAACCATGTATTGAAATTATGTATAATTATTACAAAAATGAGTTTTACCAAGTGTCAAGAGTGGAAACAGTTGAATATTTAAAAAAAATTGATTCCACTCTTATCGATTGTCTTAAAAAAATAAAATTATCCCAAGCACGTATAAAATTTAAAATATTTCAAGAGAGTAAGAGAAGGGCTATGGCCTAATAAAATGTGATTCAGCCAGCAATGAGAATGAAAGTGTTAAAAAATACATCGCAAAAGTTTTTTTGCTAATATTTAGAATGATCTAGCAATGAACTGCTTGTAAACTGCATTTAGTTTTTGAAGGATAGTAGTTTCGAAACGACTGGTCTGAATTAATACCACCGCGACCTTAAGTCCGTGCTCACCTTTATCGTGTTCCAGTATATTAACATTAACAAATATGTATATTCTGGAGGTAGCATCTTCTGATAATAACATTTTGACTTATATGTAACGGCCAAAGAAACTTCGAAACTTGGGTACAGGGAGCCCACTAGAATAATGATGTCGATTTGCAAATGTCAAATGTTCGAACAAAGCTGTTATGTGATGAAAGCTAGTGTAGCTAATTAAACTAAAAATTCAGTTAGAAAAGGACATTGCCATCGACAGCATACATAGAACATATGACAGAACTTCGAGATCAACATTGCAAACTCAATATTAAGGAAGCAGAAATGTTTAAATAAAGTCCGAATAATCTGAGTAATTTACCTATATTTCTTCACGCTTAAAAAGAAGGAACTCAGGTCTTTTCCAAGTTTAAAATGTCCACGTCTATTTATGCATTTCATTGGTTTATTACAACAAAAGTCTTGTTCCACAACATCTAACCAGCACGTCTTGGGTCGGTGTCTTTTACCGGCGGCTATTTATAGACGGGGGTGAGGGGGGGGGGATTTATATTATAGTATTTAGTAATGATCCATAATGTTATACCTAACTACTATCCATACATAGTAATACTAGCTGCTACCTGCGGCTTCGCCCGCGTTTTCACAGAAACCCGGTGTGCGATCGGGATTAAAAATAGCCTATATGTTAATCCAGGTCACAATCTATCTGTGTTCCAAATTTCACACAAATCCGTTCAGCCATTCGAGCGTGAAAGAGTAACAAACATCCATACATCCATACTTACAAACTTTCGCATTTATAATATTAATAGGATAATAAATGCAAGTTGGTCTGTGTATTTGTTACCAACCTGTAAGTTATCTGTAACCAACCCCCAAATGACTATAATGGGGAATGAAAGTTTGTATGAAAATCAATTCTTTAAGCAGTATTAAATAGTTTTAGTATTAGCTACACCACTTATAATTCAATAATAATAACACCGTTTTATTTTAATTTGGTAGGTTTCTGACTACCTACTTATATTAAAACTAAAAATGATAAGTATAAAAAGATTCAAATGGCCGGATGGTATGAAATTCGCCAGCACAGCAAGTTAGTAGTAAAAAGTATCGACATAAAGAGACAGTGATATGTAAGCCAATGAGGTGACGAGGTCAAAGTTGTTTCTTCATTATACTTTTGACCGAGTGAGGAGTCAGGCGTCAATAACCGAAAGGCGACAAATCGCAGCTCATAAATTCTTTCCTCGAGGATGATCAATGCATTTTTAACCAACTTCGCAAAGGGAAAGCTCTCATTTGACTGTTTTTCTGATGTTTGACACGCATGAAGTAACTAGCGTGAACTATTAGATGTTAGTGGTTATTCTGCTTCATACATTTAACTTATTTTAGATGCTTGAAGCTATCTCATTCAAGTGAAAGAAAAACAAAAGAGTCGGAACATTTTAGACATGTCAGATTGGTCCGGACATGTCAAATTGTGATCTTTTTAATCAAGGGTTTCCGAGAGATCGATTAAACATCTGTAGAAATGTCGTGTACTAATCTGACAGTACCTACTAAAAGTGTTTTGTCTCTTTCTATTACTTTTGTTGAAAGAAGATAGCGATAACATAAAATTATTTTAGTGAGTGAGCAACAGAATTACAACAAATGGTTGCAATTCTGTTGTGCACACAATAAAATCATTTTAAGCTATCGCTATAATCTTCCAACGAAAGTAGGTAATAGAAAGAGACAAAAACTCCGTGCTGTCAGATTAGCCGTAACCAACATTTCTTCAGACGATTAATTAATTCTTCTGAAAATTTTGATTAAAAATGTCACAATTTGTCACTTTTATTTGAAGTTGAGTTTTATTTGAATAATGTTATTCATATAAAATAATTTTAGTGTGGAACTCCAAAATCACCATTGTACATATAGTTAGTATACAAATAAAGTAATTTGGGTCGATATGTACAGGAGGAAGTAACACCGATTATTGTTGTCATTTTTTACTTTCATTGTTACAAGGTAGCGGACACCACAACATTGAAAGGGGATATTTAAATTTAACATTGAACTTGAATGGCAGCCTAGTTTGTATGTTTATTAAATAGAGCCATCACAACGTTAGTAGGTTTGTAGGTAGGTAGGGTCCGCTATACGTTTAAGGACAACCATTTTTCAATTAGCCATAGTTAAATAATGTTACCGCGGACGCATGTACTCTAATGTCAATGCGATAATAATATTGCAATATATTTTATTAGTATGCATGAAAAAATGGTAAAAGATCACCAAACGATAAGAAGTAATAAGGAAAACAAGACAAAATAATCCATACTACCGACCTACCCAATCCTTATTTAGTGTGTTCGCTTCTAGTCTTTTTTTTTCAGGCCGCAACGGAGCAATGTTATGGTTTAAGGCCTCACACTCAGTCAGCCAGAAGGGCCAATCGCCGCACTCCCCCGTTCAATTATTACTTTGAAATATTGCGTTCTAAAGTAAATTTCTTAAGCGACAAATCACTATTTTTGACACTATAAAAGTAAGATTTTAAACTTAAATCGTCGCGAATTAATAACATTTTTAATTATTTATACGGGATACTCACGATCTCTTTTTATTTTATGAGTATCCCGTATAAATAATTAAAAATGTTACTATAAAAGTAATTTGAAAAAAAAATAAAAACCGAAACGATTATCTTTTAGGTATAATACTTATCTATGTTTATGTTAAATCTGGTGTCGATATTTTCATAATTGAAGTAGACAGTTTGCTTTCAAAAAAGGGTTAACTTTTTGATTTTTTTCTATCGAGCAAAGTGAAATGAATCGTGTTTTGGAAACAATAGTCTTATAAAGCATATTAATGTTAATCTTGTGTATTTTTGCCACCAAGATACATGATTGCTTTGCATGAAAAAAACATTATATTGCTGACGTATTTTAGCATACATGGACCCTTAAGTAATGTTTGTGTGGGAGAAGAGAGTGACACAGACTAATTTTTATCTCGATCTCTAAACGGATTCCCGCGGATATCCGTTTATATATAACGAAATTATGTCTAGTAGGTATTATTTAATATGTTAATTTGTCTACTTCAAGGATTCACATTTTTTTTACATTCAATGTATTTATCGTATGTACCTAGGATCGTATCCGTATTCCGAAGTGGGCCTGGTGATCAAGTAGGCATCCTAGTGCAAGGTCCAGTCCCTTACAATGCGATTTTGTTGAAAGTATATTTTATTTCTCATAATAATAAATTATTTTTTAATGCAGTGTACACAGATAGTGTACCGTTACTGACATCAAAGAAAACAAATACTCTTCCTGTTTGTATTCCTAACAAATTTTCCTAGGGTAAAAAATACAGCCACTACCGCTATTATTTTATAGACATAAAAGGCGCTATTGGTGCGTTGACAACTTGCGTTCGGGATATTAATGCAACTTAGAGGATTAAGTTTACCGGCTACCTCCAGGCTGGAACACAATACCAGCAGTCACTGGCGTTATAGCGGTAGCAATAGGTAAGGCAGTAGTAACAATCTAACAGTCGTTGCAAAACGCTAGTTTCCAGTTAAGTTTATCTATACTCATACAATAATCCAGTACCTAACCACCGATGGAGTATTTACATCCCGACGCTGAAATACTCTTTGGACGGTTCGTTTCAAAAATCTACTCATCATTATTAGACGTTCGGATGGTTAATTAGACGGTTTATACGTTACCTATAAAAAGCAGTGGAAGATCCATTTCTGTACCAGGCTAAAATATTTAACTTGTCTTCTTGTTTTTCAAATGTCACGTTGCAGGGTAGTTCAGCATTATGTCCGAGGACTGTTTCCACTGTGAACAGTAGTTAATTAATAATAAATAAAGTTTAAATCTTAAAAAATTATGCCACTTTTCATGATGACGTTTCTCTTTTTTTGTACCTAGCACCCCTTTTCCTACAAGTGTTCAAAATTGGAAAACAGAAACAAGATAGATAGCTCCATTAAAATAGGTAATAATAATAATAAAATTTAAGTTTTAAGCGAATGTGGATGGATGTAGGTACCCGGGGAGACCAAGGCTGACATTTCACGATCAGATCAATCGGATATTATCCGAGGGTGGTGTCAAGAGTCTCCGAAACCGGCGTGTTTGTATGAAAAGTGTTATGAATGTGAAGGAAGCAAGACAGGTTTGTCAGGATCGTGAGGTCTGGCACTCGATACTCTCTGCCTACCCCGTAAGGGACTTGGCGTGAAGATATGTGTGTGTAAGTTTTCAGTAGGTAACTTAAGACAACACGTTAATGTTGGTACCTAATGTAAGTAGATAAAATCAAAATCGATCCATCCTTTCAAACGTTAGGCCACAGCAGACACACACAAATTTAACCTTATAAATAGCACACATAAACTTGTAATAACACCTCTTTTATCGTCGGTAAAAAAGGTATCTAACTAAGTACGTATATAAAATAGCGCACAAGTAATTTCCTGATGGTAAGAAATACACTGGTCTCCCTGTCTTCCAAACCGGAATACGACGGCGGTAAGCACTGACATATATAGATACGAATAAGACGATAGTGACAGGTAAGGAGCTGTCACCATTGCCGGCGATTAGTAGAAAGGCTTATTAAAGCCAGTCACATACTTCGGAATTGCGTTTAAAAAAAATTGGGACGCAGCAAATTCAAAAAAATCGTTGGAGCTGCCACACACTTCTACAATGTTTCCGTAAGGAATGCTATTTTTTTTCGGAACTATGAATCGGAATTCCGTTTAGTTCTATACGGAATTTTCTACACGGATTTTCTTTTATGATAGTGGAAGGCAAAGAAGCAGACGGATTTCCTGATGGTGAGAAATTCACACCATCTAAAGACACCAAAGGTGGTAATGATGCGTTGCCAACGTGCGTGATGTTAGGCCTCGAGCAAGTAAGTTTACCAGGTACCTTACCCTCCGAACCAAAACACGTTAACGACAAGCATTAACGTTATGGCGCCAGGAATAGGTAAGGCCGAGGTACCAACCCAGGCGAGTCGCTGCGAAACTCTACCACCTAGTAACATAAAATTAGAGTTGATTTGTACGGGCTAAGTATATCGTTTCGAAATTTCGTAAAAGAATTCTGTATGTATGTAAGGGACCCTAGATTGTTCCACTAGCGGTCGAACGAGTAAGCACCCCCTATAACAGAAGAATATCGTTTTTTACGTAGTAAGATATGGAATAAGAAGGTGGCTCTCTTGATGGTTAAGTGAAGCCGGTAAATTAAAAAGAGGTAAGGAAAAGATAGGTTTCTATTCGAATGGCGTATCCATCCGGTGTATATTTTAGTCTTATGTAGACTCGCTACAGGCGTGTTTTGTATTATCTTTATGAAATAAACGATTTTCTTTCTTTCTTATTAAATATTCAGTGACATACCTTTATAAATGTCATGACACAGGATTTAATAATTATTCATCGCACGTCATATTTTGTTAAGCTAAGTTCCTGTTTATATTCAATTAGATATGTATAAATTACAGTTACTTGTGGCTAAGTGCACACCTAACATTTCCAGGGATGTAATGGATATAAAGTTGCGGTTCTCGATACGGATGTAATATGAATATTGTATCGGTTTCAGCTTCGGTTAGATACAGATGTGAAATTGTTTCGGATTATTCGTTCATTTACCGAACAGGTGGTAGATTCTTCCAGTGACTCGTTTAAGTCGATGTCATCATTTTGAGATTATCGTGTTTCGGTTTGGATAGTAGATACTTAAGGCCTTACCATGAGTTTAAGGCTTGTCAGGTTTACTATACTCGCTACCGTCTCTTTCTTTCTTTCTTTAGGTTTTGGCAATCTTGTTAGTATTTTGCCATTAGTCAAGTAGAAATTTGCATCAAATTTTATATTTGTTTTATATCAATTATAATTAATCATCAGTCATAAGTCGTCAGTAATTCATGTCAGGATCTTGGGAAAAGCGGTGACCTTTTTACACAAGCTCGTGTAATGAGTTTGGCGGCAACGAGGAAGTATACGATACGCTAATTTCTTCATGATTATTTCATTTGTGCACTTTCACTGAACAAAATGCCACCAAAATTGACTAATTTCACTCAATATTAACACGAAATTCAATAATTATGAAAAAACTTCGATCATCTTTTCTCTCGATGGCGCAAAAACTCCAATCGCTACCGTCTCTAAAAAATATTTGTATGAAAACTTTGAACAGCGCCTCTGTTGGTAATTAAGAGAAACACATTTTTAGACCAAAAGAGTCATAGATTTTCATGGAAAAGGCTCTAGGGTTGTCAGTCAGCTTCTGTAAAAATTATATTTACAAGCAGGAATCAATTATTGAGATGCCTTTAACCCTTCTAAAGACATTTACGAAAAAAATATTGTTTTAGAATAAGACTACTGGATAAGTTAACTGGATAAGTTCACAATATGTTATGTAGGTATGAAGAATTTTAGGTATGCTTTTTCTAAGTCTGATTTAAAACAATAATACATTTTGTAGATTAGGTTCATTTCGCGTGAAATAGTTCAATAGAATACTTTTTGACTATTTAATTACTGACACTTGTTTCAATTCAGAGTAGTACTAATACTTCCTAACAAAATAATCTGAATTTTAAACTAATAATTTTGCTTGCAGTTATTAATATCTACCTACCTTAGTCTAGGAGAGCTCTTCTTTACCCCTCTAAATTGTAGACTTAATTGTGTTTATTCAACAGCACGTACTTATTAAAACATAGAAATACTACTAATAATGAAAAAAAAAATCATCTCAATCCAAAAGTAGAGACTATGTTCATCATACGAAATACGAATGCCCCTGGCGGAAGTCGAAAACGAGCCTTAGAATTATCGGTAGCAAAAAAGTGTACTGTACTGGGTATAAAACTATACTAGTCGACTATAAAACACTAAAAATCGGATGAAAGATATTATCTAAAACTTTCAATATTATTAGAGAAATACTTATATAGTAGTTGCATGATATATATTCTAAAACCTAAATAGGACTAGGTCACTCACTATTTTATGACAAGGTTCCAAAAGTTTTTTTTAAATTATTTTTAATGTTGTCTCTGAATTAATCACTAATTGAAAAAAAACAACTGAATGTTTTTCTTAAAACCACAATAAAATTACCTGTTATAACATTCTCAGCAAAACAACACTTAATCACTATTATTACTAAGAAACTTAAACTTAACATTGTTCTAAAGTTTTTTATTTTTAAGTTAACGAATTTGTAGACATCGCAAAATAGGACGATCGCGCGCTCGCATCTCGAGTAGCGGACACGCGCTTCAATTGGCACGTTTACTTGCAATAAACTATGTCGCTGATTCAGGGAGCCGGCCAGGACTCCACCGGCGAGTGACTCCCGGCGCATCCGGAGCGCCCGGCCTCGTGACGTCACACCCGCCATACTTCTCCCGCCCGCCAGTTTACCTTACACTTTTTAATTGGTGAGGTCGAAACAATTAGGTCATTTTGGTTGGATTTACTCAATTCAATTGTTATTTTTCGGCTACAGCTTCCGTTGTGTATCCAATTGTTGCTCGCAGGGAGCCGCTAATAAGCTGAGTGAACCAACAAAGTATAAAAATAACAAAACCAGTTCAGCATTATTTTGTTGGTGATATCGAGGGCGAATTGACGATTACGAGTAAGACTAGCATTCGATCCACCTTTCTGATCTCATACTTCCACTAGACCATGAGGTTGGCAGGCTAATTATTATATCCTGTGCCTTAATAAAAAACATGTCGTCAGTTGCTGACCCCAAATTTTTTGACATTTGAATCCGAACCTGGATGGAATTGATGATGAAAACGGACAAGACTATTCAGTTTAGACTCTATAACTTAATTAATCATTAAAAGAAGTAGAAGTTAAACTTCTTCGGCGTAATGAGATAAAAATATTTTTAAAAACTAAAATGTTATCTATAGCTAACTTCATCCTGTCGGTTTTTCGTGACGGTGTGCGCGCGCATTGTAAAAATTTACCCTCATCATTTTTTCCTAACGCGCCAAAAGAAGTATAACTTCAATAACAAATCCGGTGTGAGCCAAGTCTAAACGTAGAAACTATCGGGGCTAACGCTAAACTTATAGCTGATAAATTTTAGTAAATCTTCGACAGTTTTTATAATGTACCTAAGAAATGTTTAATGACAGTTACTCAATTATTGGTATGAATGACTGTCAGCCATTGTTACACAGTCAGACTAGAATTGGTACAATATTTCTATAGATAATATAAATACTTTGCAAGTTAATAAATTGCATATTTTTCAAAACCATATTTTATGTTTCCCTTAGTTGGGTGTTGTGATCTTCATCTTATAATACTTCAATGTAAATTTAGGCATTAAATATGGTGACAACGCATTGTCAACCAAAGGCTTGGTTGTTAAGCCTTCTGCATAAGTTTGAAGGGTATTCCGCCCACAAAACCAAACACGATAAGGATTAATACTGACGTTTTGGCATAAGACCTCTTGTAGTTGCTTAACTTGTTACCCGTGTTAGTCCGATTATCCTGTATAGAATAGAGGATTTGCTTTCCTTAAGCAAAGGTTAGATGGTCATTACATTACAACAAGAACACTGTGGTGGCAAATGCTGACACTTGTCAGGCTAGGGATCAATCTCCTTGCCAGTTCCTACCGCTACACTGACAGTAGCATCTTCCGGACCGAATGGTAGGGTAGCCACCAGTGTTAAACGACACAACTTGCTTAACAACCAGACTCTCCTGCAATATCTGTGGTGCCTCAGGCTATATTGTCTCTTACCATCAGGAAGAGCCATGTGTTAGCGTTGTTTTAGAGAGTGTTGTTTTATCACAAAAAAAATAAGCCCCAAAATCCACTATTACATGTGTTGTAGTATCATGAGCAACACTGGCATAACATTTTCAAATAAAAGATATTCAAACTAAATGTTGACCAGATTTGTCAAAAGCAGAAATGCAATTATAAAAGAACTAGCTGATAAAACTTTTAAAGGCAGACAACAATTAAGCTACCTTTATTTCAGACATACTTCATGTGAAAAAACTTAAGACAGGAATAATTGTTATATCAATAATTTATTAAAAACCTATACAAAAAGAAACATTTTTACTGCAATTGTTTGAGTGACTGTACAAAAAACACGGCTAATATTGCTATAGCTACACCTCCAACTGCACCAACAATAACTTTTTTAGTTTTTCTATCTTTGGCTCCTTTTGATATAACCTGAAACATGTCATAAGAATGAGCGAATTATTTTATTTACCGATACAGAAATAATATTTTAAGTCGTAGAAACCCAAGTAACAATGAGCAAATAAAAATAAAACATTTTTAGGTAATAGGTACATTTTATAATAGGCGGTAAAGATTTGCAACTATATATCCTATTTATCTCTTTACTCATTCCTATCCCCACAGCATCATTGCTTGCTATGATTGTGTTCCAGTCTGAAGGATAGGGTAGCCCGTAAACTTTGGTTTACGGGGTTACTCAGGTTGGCAATGTACAATTTCTCTACAATAACATATGCCCGATTTATATCTTATCATTGAAAACTCTATCTTGTTAATTTGCCTTCTAAAAAAAAGTGCAAGATTAAAAAAAGTATAAGTATGTACCTTGATTTGAGTATGTAACGCAATATCCATGGAATTCAAAATGTTTGTCATATGACTACATGTTATCAGAGCTACATTTGATGCATATTTATCATTATAAATCAATAGGTCCATGGGATTAGCTTTCTTCAAGGCCAGTGTGTTTGTCATCATACTTAAGTATATCCTATATAAGTGTTGTGAACTTTCTTCTAGTACTTCAATAATTTCCATTGGTCCCAAGTTGGGGTTTATTGAATTTCTGAAAAAAATTTGAATTTCTGAATCTATTGTTTTTGTATGCCCCGTTTGAGGACGAAAAACTCTACTGGGCCTGTTCTTCCATTGATTTATTCGTTTTATTATATGTGACACTCAATAATCACTGCCTACCATCCAAGGTACTTGACTAAATGTGTAACATGACATTGTATAATACAACAATAACATAAGCATGTAGGTATTTAAATATTTGAATTAATTCAAAATCATCATTTTATTTTTTCCTACATTTAAAAAGTATTCAGAGGCTTTTTGAGATTGGGATAGTATGGGAACTTTCATAAATCAATTACTATTTTGATTATTTGAAAGAGTCCTGCTAAAGCTAGTTCTGATTGCTACCACAACCATATTTTGGAAGTGTACTGGTTTTGTACATACATACATACATACATATCTACACGCCAAGTCCCTTACGGGGTCGGCAGAGAGTATCGAGTGCCAGACCTCATGATCCTGACAAATCTGTCTTGCTTCCTTCACATTCATTACCCTTTTCATACAAACACGCCGGTTTCGGAGACTTTTGAAACCACCCTCGGATAATATCCAATTGATCTGATCGTGAAATGTCAGCCTTGGTCTCCCCGGGTACCTACATTCATCCACATTCGCATTGTATTTCTGCTTCGTCAATCTTTCATCCGTCATTCTTTCCACATGTCCAAACAAACAGAGCATGCCCTTTTGCATTTTAACAGCAACACTTTCTTTCAATCCCACTCTTTCCTGGATCTCACTGTTACAAAGCATTATACCACAGATTTTCCGTAGTGCTCTCATTTCGACCGCTTTTATCCTACTTTCATGCTCTTTCTGACATACCCAACTCTGGCTTCCATTCAATAACGTTGGAATACGCACAGAATTATGCAAAACGAGTCTAGTTTTTTGACTCAAAACCTCTTTTTGGAATAGCTTACCCAACGCTCCATTAACACTATTCCCTGCACTCAATCTCCTCTCTACATCCGCTAACCTTCCTGCTAAAAAGCACAACCAAGATATACAATTTCATTCACTTATTCCAGCACTACATCATCAACCAAAACTCTTACATCCATTCAGGATTCGTCTCTTTCAAACACCATTATTTTGGTTTTCATTGCATTCAAATGTAAGCCCCTTTCTTTACAATCTCCTTCCATAACTGTGACCAGTGTTTGCAGCTCAGATGGTGTAGAGCCCAAAAGTACAGCATCATCTGCATAAAGCAGACAGTTCTCCACTTGGTCACCCATATGCATTCCCACATTCAATGATCTTAAACTTTGAAGACATTTGTCCAAATATAAGATAAACAAGAGTGCTGACAACACACAACCCTGCTTAACGCCAATATTAACATCAAACCAAGGCGATATGTTGCCATCCACTCGCATACATGCTTTACAGTCTAAATACATTGACTGCACCGCACGCAGCAGGGACCCGACTATCCCATAATCTGGAAATATGTCCCAAAGTTCCTTACGTACAACTAAACTCTTCTTAGTAGCAAGCAAACCTTCTTAGATTTATATTCTTAGCTTTATAAGCTTATTATCTAAAACTTATCTAAAGCTTGAACCCTTAAATTGGCAATGGAATGAAATGGAAATCCACTTTATTATTTGTCTTCATAATGTAAAACTAATTTATCTAAATTTGCAGAAATTACATTGGTAGGTATCAATTTGAATCAAGTTTTGCGGGAGGACATTGCGATTGTATTTTTTCTCTCTCATGTTTGAGGCACAGAATATAAATAAACATAAAAAAAATATTTAAGTAAGAGAACAAGTGAGAATTAATTCTTTAAATTCAGCAGTTTAGACTATTCTGTCTAGTCCGTTGCTTTAGTCAGTCATATAAGACTCGGAACCATGAAAAGGTACTTACGATTTGATAGTTTCTGCATATATAGGTAAATTTTGTACTTCTTCTATTAGTTTGGTCCTAATATTTTTGTCGTCAACTCCAAACTTTATGAGGTCTTCGTCGGTCAGTTCCATGAGTGTACATTGTCCAATATTATGATTTCTGTACAAAAATAGCATTATTCAAACTTTTTTTATGAAAAGTATTTCTATGTATCTTTATACACTATACACTACCTAAAAGTTTCTATATATTTTTCAGCACCCACGCTTATTAGCAATGCATTCACTGTGATATCAAAACTATTTGGATCTATTACATCGTTTAATGGATGGTCAGGTGTTATGCTGTCCGTTTCGCTGGTCATATTTAAGAAGTTAATTAAAATGTTTTGCTTTCAGGACTCAAGTTTCAGGTTAGTCAAATGTCAAATTTTGAAAATCAAAACAAAATAAAGATTAGTGATACCATCTTGAAAAAAAAAATCACTGGATTTGGCCTCAAAACTCCCTAGATTTCCTATTTTTGACCAAAAAATCACTAAAACTCAATAAATAACCTAGAAAATTGGCTAGATTACACAGAATAATGTAATTGAAATGAAATAAAGTTATTTTGTATGCGGTTTTTTCATTGTAGAAATAATAAGAGATAGCACTGTGACATGAATAGTTAAAAAAAAATGTGAGCCGTCACGGGATGCCTGGCAGATGTAAAACATTGTCATTATTTTGTAAAAGTAATATGCAGAAAAGATCAAAATGTGATAGGAACTAAATCTGTCATAATAATAAAATAAAATATTACGATTTTAGACTAATACGTTGACGTACTATTTTATATATATCGTCGATTGCGCGGTCGCTACACCGTTCACACTATATAGAGTATATAATATATATACCAGTATATAACGTCAGAAATCGGTTTTACGTGCGACTATAGATGTTTCATATCAAAAATCAATGATCAAATTTTTATTTTGTGTTTGCATCTTTGTATATATGATTTAATCCAGTGTTGGTACGGACTATCTATGTAGAATAGATAATATGCATTCCTGATAAGATATAAGCATCTTCCTCGTAAGATATAAGCATATGTTACATAGATCGTGATCAGTAAGGCGTCCTAGAGTGTTAGAGATTGTAGCAACTTGCACGATTAGGGTTTCGCTGCCATTTTTTGCTGACTTGCATAATTGGACTAATATCTTGGCCACAGGTGTTCTGTAATTTATACAGCTTATAAAGTCAACCTTACATTTTTCAGCTTGTTGAAGTTATACTTCTTTTGGCGCGACAGATAAATATGACAGTCTGAAGTTAGTTGCTACCGACAGAAAAAAGCAACATCCTGAAGTTAGTTGTAAACCTTTTTATTTGGTATTTTTGGATTGTTACGCCAAAGAAGTATAACTTGTTACGTGCTTGCATGAGTACACACACTCTTTTTTTATTTTTTTAAGAAATATCTACTCTCTTTTGAAGTTTTGTAAAAATTCAAAGCCGTGCTTAATAAGTAATATTATGTAATTTGTATTATGTAATAAGTAAATTCTGAAAACTATAAAACATAATTCATAATATTATGTGCTAAGAAACATACCAAAAGCAGACAATGGCAAAATTATCTCATGTTCAAATATTTTATGGCAGAGGGCAATATTACTATCCCATTTAGTCATACTTTCATGTTAAAGGATTTGAAATGCTAGGGTTGTCTTAAGCCAAAATAAAACTAAATTGTTTAATTAGTTACACAAGAGTAATAAAGGTATGATTAGTGAGTATCTAAATTAAATACTGTTTAAAAAAGTAGCCATAAAAAGAATACGTTTCTTTACAGTCTACGAATATAGCTCAAAAATTCGGTAAGTCTAGTGATAAAATCACTAACGTGGCAGCACTAGAAAATGTCAGTTGTTATTTTCAAAACAGCTGAGGTACACGACGTACCTACTACCCACAGCTACTACCTAGTGGTACAATAGTACTTATTATTCTGTGCTAGTAGTAGATAACTAATTATGCTTAGAATAATGTTACCTAATTAAGTAGGTACTTACGACAGTGAACAAATTTTCTTTGCAGCTGAGTTTAAAGGGCTGCCAGTATAAAAATGTTAGATACGTTCATGAAAAATCAGATGTCCCTATGGTCCATGTTAAACTTACAATTTGACATTTTACATAGCACATGGGTCTCCTGATGGTGACAACCGTGGTCTATAGACACCACAAAATATAGCCAAGCTGACAGCGTATGGGTGTTTTAGTTAGAAGAAAGGAAGTGAATATGCTGTGGAAGTCAAGTGCTCCGTTATATGATTCTATGATCAAGTGTGTTTAGGTAGTGCATGTATCAAAGCAATTCAAATAAATAAAATATTGGTTGTGTGTTTTTTGAAATTCTTAATCATCCGCACAACGACACAATCTGCCATAATGTTATTAATAAATTAAAATAATTTTCAACTGTCAAAGTTATTTTTCAGAATCGTCTTCTTCGTCTTTTTTTTTATGATGCAACCTGCTAACTAATGCTTTTGCCGGTTTTTTAAGATGAATTATATCTACTCCTGTGTAACGATTGTAAGTAAACAATTCTTAGTATTATTTTTTTTCCATTTCATATCACAGTTGATTGTTAAATCATTCATCTTTATTTTTTTGTTTCGTGTTTTGCTTACTTATTTTTAGTTGTAGCGCTCCAAATTGCTTACATTTCTAGTTAGCAGTATTGTTAGTTCTGATAAGTTATTGCGTATGTTACTTTATTAGCTTAATATGTGTGTATTATATTAGTAGTTGATTGTTGTTAAATACTTTCCATTTTAAAAATTTTTAAATTTGTTTTTTAGTAATATTTTTGTAGATTTGTTACATAAGCAGTGATTTTCTCTGGATTTTAATTCATTTGTGTGTTGCTTAAATGTTAGTTAATGTGTTGATTTAGACTTTGTAGTGTATTTTCTTTTTGTATAGTTGCGTATTTTATATTTATTAATATAGTTCATATTTTTTAAGTTTAAGATCACTGTACTAAGTTTTTGTTTTTTTTGTTTTCAGTTTGTTTTTAAGTATTGTTTTTTTTTTGTAGTTTGTTAAAAATATTGTGTAAAAAAATAATTAACAGGTAGTTGTCAATAAGGAAAGTTTAATACCTTCTTTCTGTTGTGATAATGAAAACTTTTTATCTTGCTCCTCTGCTGATGAAGAGTTTTTTAGTGCTTCTAGTAATTCATCCGAAATCTCTTCTAACAAGGAAGATATCTCTAGTATATTTTCCCAATATTCTAACAACCTCAACATAGTGCATATTAATGCGCAGAGTATTCCAGCGCATTATGTTGATCTTTTAGCATCCTTTTGCAATTCCAACATAGACGCTATCCTGGTATCTGAATCTTTCCTCAAGCCTTCACTCTCATCCCTTCAATTCTCGCTTCCAGGTTTTGTATTAATTCGAAATGATCGTACAGGTAAGGGGGTTGCCATATATTTAGGATCTAATATTCCATATAAAATCATTGCGTGCTCTCCTAGTTTATTTAATAACTCGGCTGAATTTATTTTTTTGGAAATCTTTGTTAATCATTCTAAAATTGTGTTATCTGTTTTGTAAAGAGGGACATTTTACACATAAATTATTTTGATACGCTGGAAAATGTTTTGCACGTTATTTTGTCCTACTTATACTGACATTCTTCTCATGGGGGATTTTAACACTTCTCTTTTGAAAAAAGACAATCGGACGGTCAAGCTCTGTAATTTAATATCCTCTTATAACCTCAACATCCTTCCATTATCTGCAACTCATAAATCGCCTAATTGTGTTCCTTCTCTCTTGGATCTTATTATTGT
>NJDC01000145.1:139421-155452 GCA_002245475.1 Calephelis virginiensis
AGGTGTTAGTAGTAGTATAACATACACCTACTATTACTTGAAAACCTGATTTTTATGGCATTCGACCTACAGTACTCTTTGACACTGACGGTCTGCGTACTGTGTAACAGTATCCTCAACTCCATAATCATGCGCTTGTTTATTAAAAAAAGCTTATAAAGAGAGTAAATTGCATTTTAGTTTTTACGCAGTTGATTAAATTAAAAAAAAAAAAGTAAAAAAAAAAGTATCTTCACGCCCATATCCCCGAAGAGGTAAATTAAAGTTTACTAAAACCAGTGTCTTGGTTCTTTCTAAAAAAACGTCTGGAAATTTTAGCAAAATGGGTAGTTGTAATATGATTAGTAAAAGGTTATTCAGCTAAATACGTCCATGAGACTAATCTGAAAAAGTGGAACATGTCAAGATTAAGTAGAGTTTAGTGATTTTTTGTTAGAGATTTTTTACTGTGTCAAGTAAAAGTGTATTTAATGTTTAGGATTTAGAAGAACTCAATTAAAGATGTTAGCGTCATTCCTTCACTGTCTTGTTATTGATAAATGTAGTTATTAAATGGTTCAAAGCTTCTTCGTAGGTATAGGTACAGTTAGCAACATATGAATTTGAAACCTTTACAATAATTTGTGGTATTTTAAAAAGAGGTCAGATTACATTGCCTACTGTTATAAACATTTCATTTTATTGAAACATGGCTCTGATTTTCAGTAGGATCCTTGAGTTCTGAATAATTTTAACCGTGATTTCATACGGCTCTCCTGATGGCAAGAGATAATCGTATCCTATTTGTATACACTATGTATGGCGTAGGTACGACGCTGTCTTGTGGCCGAGTATTAAGCCTACTGTGCGAGCCTACCTGCTACTCTATCCTCACTACAGGAACACGACATTATAGCGGTAGTAATAGGTAAGGCAGTGGATAAGCACCCGGACCTGTAAGGCAATCTACCACTAGTGGTCCTGTTGATAAATGATAATGGCCCATTCATTCATTCATTCTATGTCAATTCGTATATAAAACAAAATTCTTGGCCCCCATCCATAAATTACGTCACGCGAATTTTAGAACTTCTCGACCCCTCCCCCCCTCCTTGTCACAGGTTGTCACATTTTTAGAACCCCGTCCCCCCTAATATGACGTCACACATTTTTCAAACTTATACGTGTATCTAAAAATAATCAAAAGAAAACAGTTATTTTCAGTTTTTTACTTCTTTTTATTAAATAATCTTTAATAAATCAAATAAGTCTGCGCCCGACTAAAAAATTAACATGATTTTTTTGCACCATCCACACTGCTCCTGACCCAAACAGGCATTTCCCATGAACTAGCCAAAAGTCGGCTGATTTAAACCCTTAACATTCAAAGCTCGTAAATTTTAGTGTCTCACTTGCATTACAACATGTCTCTAGGAATCAAATGTTGTTACGGAAGAGATAATCTTATAGCGGGAGTGCGAAATTATAAATAAACATAGATTAAGAATTATCTATTCAAAGTTTTTTGTTCACATATAAATTTCGTGTTCTAGTATTTTATAATGTGACGTCACAAGGCTTTCGATCCCCCTGCCTAATGTCACATTAAGATGATACCCTCCCCCCCCCATTAACGTGTGACGTTATTTATGGATGGCCCCATAGTCTTAAATCATTGCCTTTAAAAAGGTTTTGAAAGAAGCTATTTGACTTGTTGTTAGATAAAGCTTACTATAGTGTCAACGATTTTTTTGAGTTTAATAGATAATTAAAGCATCATCACGCCCATATCCCCGTAGGGGTAGGCAGAGGCATAAACAGGGCACCCACGACTAGCCGAAGACACTAAGTCCCACAATGTGATATGTGGCGAGCCTATCGCCAACCGGGCACATATCCAATCCCGAGCAACAATTTTTTTTATTAGAAAATTGGATAAACCCAATTTTCTTTTTGTTGCCCGACCCGGGATTCGAACCCGGGACCTCATGCAGTCAAGTCCAACAACTGAACCGCTAGATCACAAAGGCGATTTTCCTAAAACTAATTTCATAGCAAATAATATTGTATTCTTGGTTGCCGAGGAGTTTGTTTCGCCGTTTCTTCTCCTGACTGGCTAGGCTTGGAAACGGTGGTAGCTTATGGTAGTTCGGATTAAACCTAATTATATTTTAAAATTTTGTTCAAATATTAAAACACAATATGTTATAAATCTTAATAATAAATTTGTATAATTTTAAACATATTTGCACACCATAATGTGGTAGAATATGTTGGCATTAACAAATATCTTTTGTTACAGCTTTTAACAAACATTTTCAGCAAATTAATAAATTTCATTTTTCAAATAATTAAATTCGTGTGAAGTACCAAATAATTAAGGTCGTGTGAAGAGCGCAATTTTATGGAACTTTGGGTACTGTTTTTTATTAAAAAAATAAACACTAGTTGAATACATGTTTTCCTAAACGCCGTTTAAAGTTCAATTCTTAACCAATAACATGCTGCCATGTCATCTGCGTGTAAAATGTGATTTGACTTAATTTTAGAGCGTGTATATACCGTGTTAACAAAAAAGCGTCTCACTTTTTTGTGGTAAGGCGATTTCACGTTATATTGTTAATTTGATTCGGTAATTTCTTTCAATTTCAAGGCAATTTGTTTGTATTCGTAGTTATATTGTTTTACGCATGTGTTTGTTATTCCACCAATTATTATTAATAATGGTTTTTGATGATTTTTGTTTTTTAAGATAATTAATCCCCAAAGGCACTAATTTTAATAAGTGGTATCGTGTTATCTGTTATGGATTCCACTCGGATTAAAACGTTGGCGTAAGCATTAGTTTGCATCCGTGTGGAAAGGATTTAATCCAAATTTTGATATGTTTCAAACAAAGTTTCCGCCAAGGCCACCTTTATGGAAGACGTGATTGGGGCGTAATTACAACCGTCTGGATGATGCTTAATAATGCGTAATTTTGTTAATTTAGGCGAAGTAGTTTCGATATTTAAGGAAGATTGCGCAGTCACTACTACCCAATACATGCTTAATTTCTTTTTAGATACTTTCAAAATATCTACCTAGGTATCATTAAATGTAGGTACCTTATTGTCTGTAATAAAAATCACAATAAAAACATTTAAAACGGTCGGCTTCATAGAGGATACCTATAAGTACTTTTACTATCTTGTCAATAAACATAGACCAAAGTAAGAAAAAGCTAAGTCGGTATTAAAGTCTGTATAACATTGTGATAAGAACTATAATACCAGGTTGAATCTTGGAGTACTTGAGTCTAAATTTACTAAAAAGTAGGTAGAAGTGTAAAAGCTGTACTACCTATAATTAAAAAAAATATCTTCACGCCCATATCCCCGAAGTGGTAGGCACAACCAGGGCACCCACGACTAGCCGAAGACACTAAATCCCACAATGTGATTGGTGGCAAGCCTATCGCCAACCGGGCACGTATATCCAAACCCGGGCACCATTTTCTTCATTAGAAAATTGGAAAAGCCCAATTTTCTTTTTGTTGCCCGACCCGGGATACAAATCCGGGACCTCATGCAGTCAATTCCAATAACTGAACCGCTAGACCACAGAGGCTAATAAAAAAATAGATGCAGACGACTAAATAGCAGTAGCATACATTTTTCGCACTCTGTTGGTCTGTCTGTATCCCGACCGCGAATCGCGCTAAATCTTGAAGTTAACCTGGTCGTCTAGTATGTCAATATCGTAAGACTACAATTATAATTTTTTGTCTTTTATGGCCCTGCCCTCAGGGCTGTTTTCATACTTCAATAGGAGGGAGTCATCTGTTAGTGAACAAGCAATCATCCTTTGATCTCTCTCACTCCATCTCCAGCTTTAACTACAAAGGTTGGATTTTTTATCCTAAACTTATCTGGATAGCCCTATATGTAGGTGTAACAAAGAATTATTAAAATTAAACTAAAGTATTAAAAGATATGCGCTGTTTTCATTAAAATCAATGGTTGAATAATCAATTACCTATCCCATGTCTTTGTACTTTTTTTAATAAAATGTATAAACTTTCCATTTTAAAAAATGCGATGGTCATATGTTTTACATCCTAACAGAATTTAAAACTCTAAAAATCTTTCTACGTCAACTAACACAAAAAAATCATCAAATTAACAACCGTTTTTTCGTCAGTTAAAAAGCGTGTAAAAGATGAAACGATCGACGACGCAGCTTTGTGAGAGATTAAAAAATTAGAAATGTATAACAAAATTTAATCAAATGCAAGTGAATATTTTTAATCCGCTCACCTACAGTTATTTACAATTTGCTGTTGTTCGAACATTATGCTATTTTTTTAATGTTTTCTACTAAAATAGATGAAATCCGCGGTTTCGACCAATGTTTTAAAGTTTGAAACATATAACTGTGGTAAAAATGTTAATTTGGTATCTCCATTTAAAATCTGTCGTTAACAATTTTAAGATATGCGCAGAGAATGAACAAACACACTTAAGGCCCCATACTTAGTCAGCCAGAAGAGCCAATCAGCGCACTCCCCCGTTCCATGGTTAATATGAAATATTGCGCTCTAAAGTAAATGTCTTAAGCGCCAAATCACTATTTTTGACACTATAAAAGTAATTTGAAAAAAATATAAAAACTGAAACAGTTACCTTTTAGGTATAATACTTATCTATGTTTATGTTAAATCTGGTGTAGATATTTTCATAATTGAAAGGGTTTTGCTTTCAAAAAAGGGTTAACTTTTGATTTTTTTCTATCGAGCAAAGTGAAATTAATCGTGTTTTGGAAACACTAGTCTTATAAAGCATATTGATGTTAATCCTGTGTATTTTTGTCGCTAAGATCCATAATTGCTTTGTATGAAAAAAACAGTATATTGCTGACGTATTTTAGCATACATGGCCCCTTAACGTAACGTAAAATTAATTTCACATTGTAATGTAGGCTACTAGGCATACTAGGTTAAACCTCGGAGTAGTTTACAACGTGATTATTAATAAGATGATTCGGGTTCAATTCAATGCAGAACTCTACTACTCTACTAAATGACAATAAATTCTCCATCATACGTGTAGCATTTGTGAATGCATACTCCTTGGAAAAAAATATTCATTTTGTGTATTTTTAACCATGTTTGTCTACAATTTGACAATGATCCCATACGTGTTACTTTAATTATATCAAAACCGATAACTAATGTGCGCATGACAATAAAAAATCGTTCTAGCCTCCATATCGTAATAAAAATATTCTACATGAAATATCAATAGTTTCCGTTTCTTTAACATTTTTTTGGTTTAAAAAAAATTTGAGTTATAGAGTAACTCTACATCTTTTCCGGAAATGAACTTAATATTTTCAAAAAGTTTAATAATTTGTTCCTTATAAGTTTCACTACGTATACAGAATCGGGCTAATTTTGTGTTGTAGAGGTCAACTTTACGAATGTCATTTTGGAGTTAGTAAGTTTTTTGTCTTATCTGTTATTAAGTACGTTTTTATTTCATTTTTGTCCTCCTTATGTTTATCTTAAATACGTAAATTTAATTTAATATGTTTCATGGAAATCTAATCGTGCAATTTCTGTTATATACGCTGAGTGATTCAGTGGAAAAGATAATTACATTTTACCTGTTTTACCTGATCGTTACTTATTTAGAAATTAGACTGTGACCCTGTTCATGCTTTTATTCAACAGGTCCGGATTTCGACAGTCGGGGTGACTGCCTGGGGCCTCTACAAATTAGGGCCCCAAACAATAAGAATAAAATAACAGTTTGACGAGTCAGTGAACTTTATGTTTTTTTCCAGACAGTACTTTTTAAAGTTTGATACTTAACTAACAAATATACTAAAAAATATTTCATAAAAAAAAAGTATCTTCACGCCCATATCCCCGAAGAATGTAGGCAGAGGTACAACTAAGGCACCCACGACTAGCCGAAGACACTAAGTCCCACAATGTGATAGGTGGCAAGCCTATCGCCAACCGGGCACATTTCCAATCCCGACCAAATTTTTTTATAATTAGAAAATTGGAAAAATCCAATTTTCTTTATGTTGGCCGACCCGGGATTCGAACCCAGGACCTCATGCAGTCAAGTCCAACACCCGGACCGCTAGACCACAGAGGCGACAGTAAAAATATTTCATAATTTTGAAAAATAATTTAATTTAATTTATTTTTATATTTACATTTTTTTTCTACCGTCGACAAACCCAATAATGTTAAATCGCCTTGTTTATATCTTAACTTTATTATTTTATACAAAAAAATGATAATCGAGCCAACTACAAAGTGAAACTTATAAAAACTTGTTTAGAAGCCGGTTGCGCACGGTAAATGGTCAATTACTACGTTTAACAAGTTGTGAGAATTGAGAGGATTGAAGACGGTAATGTGTTGAATTGCTGTTTTCGGACAGCTTAGATTCATCATTTCATAGAAACAAAGAAGGAAAGTGGTCAGAAGGCAATATTTGTCAACAAAGAATATAAATAGAACCGAAGGCAAGCAACTGGTCTGCAAACACTTGCAGCACCAGAAATCCGAATGTGTACGCTATTTTCTTGCAGGTGATGCTTGCTTGCATAGTTGTCCATCAGTCCGTCCGTCCTGTCGTTTCCGTTTAGGAATAGAAAGTTTATCAAAGTACAGCATCAAGTAACAAGGCTCTTTGTAAGATTAGCTCTCGATTTTAGAGGGAGAATGATATAATAGAATTAAACAAGGACACAGGTTTCTTTCCTTGCCATGTACGTAAACTTATATTATCAAATCGAGAAAACCAACTATTAGGTGACCAAGTAGTCTCCTGTTGTTACCGATGTTCCTCTTTTATGAACGAGGAAATCTAGGGAACATTTCCATGTATCAATTAATTTGAAGGATACTTTTTGACAGGTTACACAATTTCAGCAGTCTTTTAAGGAAACATTAGTTTGAATCTTACTAATTGCATAAAGTTTTGATTTGAAAGATTTTTGGCAGCTACTTTGTAAAATGAAAACTTATATCATGGAAATTGTGATTAGCTATATTGCGGTTTTGAGGAAGTAGCTAAGAACAACAGACAGACTAACATGACAAGCCAACATGCATACTTAGTAAAATAATGAAATAGAATTTGTATTTATTTGAGTGAACATATTATTTGCTAACTGGTAAGCTAGTTACTTTAGTATTCCAGTATCTGTATAATTAACGCTTATATGTGCACGTTTCGCGTCGTCATTTGAATGTGCGAACGCTCCTTAAAGGTTACCGTAGCGCATCTAGTATAGCGCATCAGCTATGAACGAGGGCGGGTTGAGTCTGGAGAATGTTGGATCTCTCTAGTTACTCATCAATGTATTACTATAAAAGAATTACCTTCATTTGACTCCGATTTTCCATTAAAAAATCTGAGACTGCTCTCGTTTCTGGTTCACTGAATGGGTGTGGGCCAGCGTAGTTATCGGAACATCGATCGGTCGCGGAGTCCCTCTCTCCCCAGTGGTAGTCCCAATTTCGGTCTGCGTTCACACCAACACATTCTGTCCTTCCCCAGTTCCATGGAAACCTGTGAAAACGAGACTACATGAAACTAGTCCTCATCCTAAACTTTTTCATATCATTTGAAAGAAGATCCTATCTTATTGAAGCGATTTAACAAACTAATTTGGTTGTAGCCGTGAAGGGAGGCCTGCCACGAGTGCGGGGAGTGTGATGTTTGGGAGTCACAGCGGCGTGCTCCCTCAGCTATCGTGAGGATTTCTTGCTGCCGAGCGTTATTAAAGGCAAGCTCGGTAGTGATAGGTCCTAGCAGGTCTGGTCTCCTTTTGCGAAGAAGTAGCGGGCCCGGGAGGACGATCCCAATTCGCGCAGATGAAGGGCATCGTATTGTTCTTAGTCGGTCCGAGACCGACATAACCTGCTGCTCTCTACCGAGAGCTGCGGGTATCCTTGAGGATTTTCCAAACGTAAAAAAATAGATACCAGCAGACGCTCGTAATAAGTGAGTATCAGTTTTCTTTTGAAATGGCTAATATGTTGCTAAAGGTATCTACAACTTCACCGGACTATTATAGTATTAGTTTTTCAATAGCACTATGACTTAGACTAGGTTGTATTAATTTATTTTTTTCGGCTTATATAATCACAACGCTCGCAAATGTCTTCACCTTGGGTAAATAGTATGGTACCTGGTAAATTTCCTTACACCCCAGCCTCCGTTTAGCAACGCAAAAACGACGACATAGTGAAGAAGTAACAGATACTCATATGAAACGAAACTTTCGCCTTTACTCTTTGAGTGTGACTAATAACATGACCCGTATATGACACAGAGTGTTAAGCTGCTTACCAACACCTGCGATAAAATCTTATAGTGTAATAACCATCTGGTTCAGGTTAATTTTACGTCAAAATTTGATTGATGCTTCTTATATTATATATTAAACTTAAACAGTCGTATTAAGGTAATCACAAACACTTCAGGGAAACCATGAATAATATTAAAATTAGGTATGGCTCGTGCTACGTAGAAAGCCGCTGTTACGCACCAATTACTTAATAACTTTTAACAAATGGAGATTTAGGTAATATACTTTTATTTGATACCATATTGTTACATAAGAACAATTGAGTATGAACAATAAAGAAAGCAGAAGATGTCTACAATAAACAATGTAATTAAATAAACAAGACCTATCTAGAAAATCGGGAAAGAGACAGCCTTTTTAAACAATAGCACTATATCTTATCACGTGACTACAAAAACATCTTCACGACAAATCCCGAGGTAGGTAGAGAGTGTTGAGTGCTAAACCACATGATCCTGGCAGACCTGCCTGGCTTCTCCACATTCATTACCCTTACCATACAAACACGCCGGTTTCGGAGACTCTTGACACGTGATTGATTAATGTAATCTTTCGTTCTAGTTAGATGATATAACTGTGTGACGGTAGATTGAGACGAAAACGTAGTGTTTAGGTTATATTTTTTGTTATTTTTTTTTTTGGTTTGAGAAAGAAAGAAAATATATTTATTTGCGGAATATGCGTGTTGAAGTTGTTACAAAATTATTTAAGCTTTCCAACATATTCTACTACGCTGTGGTGTGCAAATATTTTAATGTTTTTGAAAGTGATAATTTAATTGTATACACAATGTTTTAATATTCATACAACAAATAGTTTTATTATTACAATTTGAATTATAACTTAATATTTATTTATTTATTTAAACAGATACACCACTGGCTTATCACTAGACATTGTTAATTACACCACATATCAGTTTTGTTCAAAATGATTTGCCTTTAAAGGTATATACAACATTCACAATAATAATGCAGCTACAATGAGAGATTCGTTAATTTAACTAGACCAATATTATTAATAATGAGTTTACAAGCAATTTGCTTACAATAATACTTCTCTTAACACTAAACTTGAAGAAGAGCAAAGGAATTATAAATACTTAATACATAATCTAGCAAATTCTGACACATTGACTCTATGGAAATATTATAATTGGTCAATTGGTTAGAGCATTCGTCGGCTTGAGACGAAAGGTTACAGGTTCAAATCCTGTCTGGGGCGAAATTTTTTCTGTCTTTAAAATTTATAGAAAACTAGCTGACCCCGCAGACGTTGTTCTGCTATATTTTTAATGTGATTTATTTAAAAAAATTGGGGTGAGTCACCCTTATCACTTAGGGGTATGAAAAATAGATGTTAGCCGATTCTCAGACCTACCCAATATGCTTACCAAATTTCAGAGGAATCGGTCAAGCCGTTTCGGAGGAGTATGCAGACTAACATTGTGACACGAGAATTTTGTATATAAGAGATATTATAATTAATATATTATATTATTAAAATAAATTTAAGCCTGTCTACCGTAAACTACCAGTGAGTTTTCTTTCTCGCTGTAAGCTACCCTGCGACTGTCGCTATGTCATAAACCTGTTTCAAATGTTAAAACGGGCGTTCTCAGAAACGTTTATTAACATTAAGCTACAATTTTATATAGGAAATGTCAACTTAATGACTGATTAAAAGATCCGAATGCGTCAGTTGTGTATTTAATGAAATAAATAATGTACCTATATGAGTCACGCAGAAATAAAAATTATAAATAAAAACAAGTATTTTCACGCCCATGTCCCCGAAGCGGTAGGCAGAAGCACAACCAGGGCACCTACGACTAGTCGAATATTCTAAGTCCCGAAATGTGATAGATGGCAAGCCTATATTATTTTTATTAGAAAATTTTAAATACGGAATTCCATTTTTGTTTATCAAACCCGGAGATCAAACCCAGGACCTCAAGAAGGCAAGTCCGACGCCGAACCACTGAACCACGGAAGCGACTAAATTAACTATTTTTGAGTTGTTACGCAACATAGTTCGATTCTTGAGTCAGATATAAGATTTGGGAGTTTCTATTAATTAAATAGGTATGTAAGGCCCAAACTAACAAAGTAGACAAAATATGAACTTCGAGGCGAATAAGTCTAGCACAAAGTAGAAGTAAATAAAGTGATTATACATTGCACGAAATCGGATACGACACTTCAAAAAGCTCTATTAAATAGTTCTGCTAAATTGGTTAAGTGTTTTTAATACACATTATTGATGTTTGTTTTATACAGTTAATTAGCAACTATAGTTTTTTATTTACGTCGAGTACTGGTGTTAATAAAGGTGATTTAATTAATTGGCATTTTGTATATCAATATGGTATCCTAGCACGTAACGAAGTGTCGACTTTTTTCGCCCCATGTTGGTCCGGGTTTCTTTGTAGATTAGAACATCTGCCTTCCTGCCAGGCAGCTCGTAAAAGGCGAGAATAGGCTTACCGTCACTAACAACTGGTCATATGACTTGGTCGTCAAGTTTCGCAGCAACTCGCCCGGATTGGTACCACCGCCTTATATATTCCTGCCGCCATCACGTCAGTGCTTGCCGTTGACGTGTTCCGGTCCGGAGGGTAAGGTAGCCGCTAAACTTACTTTTGCTCGAGGCCTAACATCCCGGCCTCAGGTTGGCAACGCACGATTACCAACTTTGGTGCCTCGAGGTGGCGTGAATTTCTTACTATCAGGAAATCCGTCTGCTTGTTTGCCTTTTTTTTCTTTTTCTCTAGAAAGATTTGCTTAAATATCAATTTTGCCCTTTTGCGATTTTTTTTTATGATATTCCAAGGCAAACAAGCAGACGGATTTCCTGATGTTAAGAAATTCACGCTGCCTAGAGACACCAAAGGTGGTAATGGTGCGTTGCCAACCTGAGGCCGGGATGTGAGGCCTCGAGCAAAAGCAAGTTTACCGGCTACCTTACCCTCCGAACCGGAACACGTAATGACGTTATGGCGGCAGGAATAGGTAAGGCGGTGGTACCAATCCGGGCAAGTCGCTGCTAAACTCTACCACCTAGTCAGATGTCACGGTGTTAGTGACGGTGAGCCTATGCTCGCCTTTTACGAGCTGCCTGGCAAGGAAGGCAGATGGTCTAATCTATAAAGGAGCCCGGACCAACACGGGGGATTTGCAAATGTGATTTGCGATAGCGGAACTATGGAATACTATTATGCGATACAATTGTGCAATACTTGTGTAATGATTGCCAATTTGTAGTACGTAACAAACAATTGTTACAAGTTATGTGAAATATACATTACCAAGTAGGCGTAACTCGAAAACCGTTTGTCGAATCTTAATCAAATTTATAAAATCAAAGAGACATTCTGGATCATGACAACCTTACAAAACAAGAGTCATCGAAATTCATTAATAATTGGAGAAATAATTATATATAAGAAATAATATCTATATATATAAAAATCAATTGCTGTTCGTTAGTCTCGCTAAAACTCGAAAACGGCTGAACCGATTTGGCTAATTTTGGCTTTGAATTATTTGTTCAAGTCCAGGGAAGGTTTAAAAGATAAGAACAAGGGTAAAAAAAATGCGAGGGAACTAGGAAAAAAAATCCCGTACAAAATGAACGGGTGGAACGAAGTTCGCCGGGATAGCTAGTATTATATACAAATATAAACACATAAGTTGAAAATCTCCGTCTTTTCGAAGTCGGCTAGAAACTTACAACTGTTTGCGTAATTAGAAGTCATTTATTTGACATATAGCCACGAATCGCGTTTCAATTGCTTTCGATTGCTTTTTGCCAATGTCTATATTGCCTTGCTGATACATAGAGTTGGTTCTCGCGAGACAAAGTTAGTAACTTTGACATAGATTATTAATAACTTTTAAGTATCTGGCGGATAAATCTTGATCTGTTATTAATTGAAATTGGTAACTGGGTTGTTTGTTCGTAAGTAAAAGTACATAACCTTTTGAACTCAGGCTTCTGCTTCACGATGCTCAGGGTTAGACTCTATACTTACATAATTATGTCTGGACCGAGTGTATTCATAAAACATATTTTAAGTGCTTGAGGTTATGCTCCAGTGAACTAAATACACTTTAATAATTTGTTTTTGTTTGAGTTCAAGAACTTGGAACGAATATTAGTGTGTTGATACTTAAATGCCAATTAGAGCTACGTCCATGTAGAATTTATACGCCTCATCGTCGACACTTGGTTAAAGTCCATTGTATACACATAATCTAAATAACACTTGTACTTGTTACGTGTACATGAATTGTACTGTGTTATGTGTATTTTACTGGATTGTACATTGGACACACTAAAAGTTTCTGGAACTGACCACTTAAAAATACTACTTTAAATAAAATAAAATAACAATAATAGGATTTGAAAATGACACTCTCTAGAAACATATTTTTTTAATATGGCAGGGTTTAGATAATTGTATGTCGCTATTCTAATGTAATCAAATCGTGAGAATTTTCACTCAATGATGAAGATATTCGCTGTGGCTCAAGTCAACGAAAAAATTCTCAGAGACTTCAGCTAGGTTTGGTGATGAAGCACCATCTCGTAACTCAGTGTATTCGTGGTTCAGAGAATTATGACGTGGACGAGATCATCTCCATCTCGATAAACGTGAATGTCTTCCGGCGACTACGTTTATTTTGTTTGAAAATGAGTAATGTGTTGCCAACCTAGCGGTTTTTACAACTTCACCGGGTTTTGTAGGATGAGCAGAGCGCTGAGCCCGAGAGATCATTATTTAGATGGATTGGACTATTCCTTACAACGCCAGCATCAAGGGCTGTTTCCCGGGAGACCGTAAATCGACTTGGTGCTGCTTCGTGCTGGAGGAGTATTGGCTCGTCGCTCGACGATAGGCGCCGGACGCAAGAGAGATCTTCGTCGCTGAGACCGGTGGCGATGGTGTAGTGTAGTGTCTTGTGAGTATGTGTTTGGGTTGGGAGGGAGTCCTGCGTTTACCGCGGTTATTGGGTCTGGATTTATATTATAAAGCAGCCAACAAGCACATAGCTTTTAGCTTTCCTGACGGCAAGATACTACCATTGTCTTATGGCTTGGATTTTTATCTTACAATACTTAGTCCAATCTTGATCCTGAATCCTGAGGGGTAAAATAATACTCTTATATGCATTTTTTGCTTTCATTTCAAATGTCAAAATTATGATTCAGCTAAGTATTTTAAAGAAGTTTTAAGACTTTAATTTTCTGATTATGGCATTTCATTTGTATAACTGAAAAATCATTTGTATGAAATTATTTATCAAATAGGTATAAGAATTTTCATTTGGTTGTTGCAATTGAAGAAAGTGTTTACACTATATAAAACAATCAAAAGAAGGACATAGCAAGATATAACCCATTCTTTGAATAGAAATCACTCTGAATAACATTTTTTCAGACATATGCAGTATGTAGCACCGCTGCACTTTTATCGGGGGTTATACACTTCCTGAACCAGTCGCCCAGGAGAGTGGCCGCGATGCGGAGGGTTTTGCCTATAAATTTTAATCGACATCGGCGACTACGGTCACTAAATATAATATTAATACCGTACGACAACCAATTATGGCCAACAAAAAGATTATTTCTCAGCAAATTCGTACTAAATTAGGCATTGAATAACTCAAGTGTAAAATATTTAGCATTAGCAACTGCAGGTTCGGAAGCTTTGCACACGATGGATACTGCATGATTTAACGGAAGACCAAAAAAGACTGCGTGTAGAGTGGTCCCGAAAATTGTAGAAAAGTTTATTGGAGGAGAGTTATTGGCTGTCTATAACGTTGTGACAGGTGACGAAACCTGTGCATATTATTTGAAATCGGAAAGTAAAAGCCAGTCAACAGAATGGGTCTTTCCTTTTGAAGAGTATTTCAATCTGTTCAAAGTCTAATTCTACGAAAGGTAACAAAATATAACAGGTAATGACACCAACATTACTCAGTATCACTAAGCCCCCGATAAAACGTACTCGTACGTATAATGTAGCATAGAACCATATCAATCACGTCAACTATCAAACAAAAAAATCGCATCGCAACCACAGACAAGTCAAACTAGTTGTACCCCTTCTTTTTCCGGTTTAAACAGAACTCGAGTTGTAAAAAGAATTTATAGAAGAGCTTGGTTTTTGTGTGTAACCTTATTAAGTGTCAGATACTCGATGACGAAAGTAAATATGTAAACTTATGCTAATAAGCCATGGGTCCAGTAAATATGTAGTTCCTCATAAAAACGGATATTTGTAAAGTCTGATAAGTAACATTTATCTTCCTGTTTGGTGAGTAAATGTTAAATGATAAGAATTAGGGGAAAGTTGTTTCACATGCTTATAGTACTGTTGATTTAATTTTTATGGTATTAAAGACAAATAAGCTGACGGATATCCTATTCGTAAGATCGCACGCTGCCTAAGGAAACCAGAAATGGTAATGGTGCGTTATCAACCGGAGGATGGGTTTTTAAGCGTCTAGAGTAATTTTACCAACTACCCTACGATCGAATAACGGCAAGGCTCCGATGTTATGGGGATAGGAATAGGTAGAGTAGTCCTAATTCAAGCAATTTCTTGCGAAACTCTACTTAATAATAATAATAATAAGAGGCACTAAAAATAAATGATAATAATAATAATAGGGTTAGAGCTCGTGGTACTAAGGAGCTACTCCTCATTGACATGGCTATTAACCAACACGTTCGCAGAAGTCGGAAGAGCCTTTCCACGGCCTGGATTGACTATAAAAAGGCTTACGATTCGGTACCGCATAAATGGTTGCAACGAGTGTTGGAACTGTACAAAGTTGATGCAGGTTTAAGCTCGTTTCTGGTTTCATGTGTGCAGCAGTGGACCACAGCCCTTTGTCTTCCAGGAAGTGTAAGGAGCCATTGTACTTCCGAACCCATAAGGATTGAGCGAGGCATTTTCCAAGGCGATAGCTTAAGTCCATTGTGGTTTTGTCGGGCTTTAAATCCTTTGAGTATATTACTAAAGGATTTAAAGCTAGGATATCGGTTGAGTAGAGGTGGTGAGACTATTAGTCATCTTTTGTATATGGATGACCTCAAGTTGTTTGCGTCAAATAAACCGGACTTAGTTACACTGCTTGATGTAACACATACATTTAGTAGTGACATTAGGATGGAGTTTGGCGTAGATAAATGTGGGGTTATACATTTGCAGAGGGGGAAGGTTGTACACAGCGACTATTTACAACTTTCAGAGACAATATCTCTCAGATCCGATACCGATACTTACAAATATCTTTATATGCGAGAGGGTCTAGGTATTCTGGATCGGGATGTCAAAGAGCTGGTAATTGAACGTTTCTTCGGCCGCTTGACAAAATTGTTGAAAAGCCTTTTGTCAGGGGGTAATAAGGTTCGCGCTTTCAACAGCTGGGTGATGCCTGTTTTAGTATACACTTTTGGCATATTAAAGCGGACTCAGACAGAACTTGATACCCTGGACCGAAGAGTCCGTAAACTATTGACAACATATCGCATACATCATCCACGCTCATCTGTTATAAGATTGTAAATTCATCGGAAATCTGGAGGACGTGGCTTTTTTAATGCCAAAAACCTCCATAACCGTGAAGTATACAATCTTAGAGAATAATTCCTAAAGG
>NJDC01000145.1:169231-184769 GCA_002245475.1 Calephelis virginiensis
GCGATATTTATTTGTTATTAACTAGTATTATCTATTTATTACAAATTTATTTTTTTCTACGATTATAATTTGCAAAAAAATGCTATTACTCAAACTGTACAAACCGTAGCAACTTTCAAACGACTATTGTCGCAATAAACAAAATTGTCGCAAAAAATCAAAAATAGTCCACTTTTCTTAATTTTTTTGCAGAATAGTTGCAATGGTCTAGATGTGATAGCGAAATAGAAAATACATTTTTTTTTATATATATGTAAACACGCTTGCACTTTTTACTGGTTTTTTTTTGAAAACTAAGAAAATATTAGCCAACCGGTTTTTCGCTTTTACAGCAACTTCAGAGTTATATTGTTAACTTTAATGTAACAGTTAACCACCAAAAAACGAGAGTGTGGCGATTAATGTCGGTACATAATTGGTACATAGTACATCTTAGTATAGAAAATACATACATGGTTGCTTGTATGGATTATTTTCATCGTTTTCTTCAGTTTCGAGCACATTTTGAAACCAACCGCTATCGTCGGCCGTGAGTGGTGTGTAGGGGGTGGTCGTGGTTGACTTTTCTTCAATTGAATCCGAGAACCACCCTCCGTTGAACCAAGTTCTCCGTTTCCCAAATAACCAGCCGACGAATTCTGAGAAAAAACCTGTAATAAAATAGCTGTGTGAAACAACTAACTATATATACCTTCTACCAAAGATTTACTAATCTCTGCTTCTACTTATTATCAAACCAATTTTTGCATCAAATTTCGCACGTGTATGTAGGGTATTTATGTAGTTGTCTCGCGGAGACGAGTTGAAATATTGGAATAAAAACTAGTCAATCCAGCCTATTGAACTATACATACAGACGCACCGTGTTGGTCCGGGCTTCTTTGCAGAATAGACAATCTGCCTTCCTGCCAGGTAGCTCATAAAAGGCGAGCATAGGCTTACCGTCACTAACACCAAGACATCTGAGACCACCGTGAACACCTTAGTCACCGTGGTCGAGTTTCGCAGCGACTCATCCGGATTAGTACCGCCGCCTTACCTATTCGTGCCGCCATAACGTCATGACATGTTCCGGTTCGAAGGGTAAGGTAGCCGGTAAACTTACTTTTGCTCGGGGCCTAACATCGCGGCCTCAGGTTGGCAACGCACCATTACCATCTTTGGTGTCTCTAGGCGGCGTGAATTTCTTACCATCAGGAAATCCGTCTGCTTGTTTGACTTCCAATATCATAAAAAAATACACTCAATCTTTTATATTCTAAAGTTGGTCGAAATCACAAATATTTACGAAATTTAGTCCAAGTTCAAAGGAGAAACCTTAAGCCCAAGCAACTAAAGTGACACAAGATTTTTTGATAGTATAGATAGTAAATCGCCTCTGTGGTTTAGCGGTCTGGTATTGGACTTGATTTCCCGAGGTCCCGGGTCCAATCTCGGGGGAGGCAACGAAAAGGAAATATGATTATTAAATTTTCTAATAAAAACGACTTTACCTCGGATTGGCAAAATGTCGGTGGGCGATATTTTAGCCACTAATTGTGATTTTAGTGTCTTCGGCTAGTCGAGGGCACCCTGGCTGTACTTCTGTACTTCTAATTCGATCGTAAACATCTATTTTTTTATTTTTTTAATATATATCAAAGTAAATATTTGTGACTACAAAACTGTTGCGATGGGACGCGAATCAAAAGAGTATTTTACATTTTCACGAAAGCTCATTTTGTGGGTACACTAAAAGCTTTACTGTGCTTTACGAGAGACAAAAATAAAGTGTCTCAGAAAGTGAAAGTTGCGACCATCATAAATTATATAGTCGTCACATTAAAGTACTTATTCAAAGAATCTCAACCAACAAGTGAAGTGAAGCGTCACTTCAGATGTTGGTTGGTTAGTACACATTATTGATTAGTGGACATTATTTTTGTAAATGTACATTTTTAGAAACTGGTGATTAACAGTTTGTATGTATAATAAATCAGTTCATTTGTGTAGTCTCTATTCGAGAACATAATAATCTGTTTTTTGGGTGAGCTAGCCCGCAGGTAAGACATAATTCTAGCGTTTAGGGCACTCTGCTCGGCCCACAAAGTTCGGTGAAGTTGTAAAAATCGCAAGATTAGCAACAAGTTAGTCATTCAAAAAAAAAAATAGCGTTTAGAGACCACAGATAGGAGCGTCACATTTCTGTGACCTGAGTGTAAAGTCAATTGTGCTAGTGCCTGAATATGAGAGTGCCAAACATTGTTATTATGGTAGTAGAAATACGAATGGTGGTGGATATCTCCTAGGCATATTGCTGTACGGCATTCTGCCACTTCTGAAATTTGGACAGGTTTATAATATTTGATGGATTGTTTAATATTTGAATAAAGGTTCAACTTGCTTAATATAGGTAAGTTTCATCAAAATCGGGCGAGTAAGAGCGAAGGTGTCTCCGATCGTAATCGTAATGGTCACCTATCAGTTCGCAGGTTGTAAATGCAATGTAACTGTAAGATGAACATTTTTCTTAAAGGATATTAAAGGTTACGAAGAATGATATTTTAATTTCTATTTTTTTATGTGAGAATTCAGCGAACAAGCACACGGCTCTAGTGTTAGAGATAACCGTGAAGGTATTTTGTATTATTCTCTTACGAACGTAAACAAAATTAAAAGAAAGATAGAAAATATTTAATCAGTAACAACGTTGCAAAGCAACCTATTATGAATTCTATTTTTGGGGAACAACATAGATTTGTGACAGTATTTTTTTAAAAAAGTTCATTAATTAACGCTTTATACAAATTTGTTTAGGCAATATGTATTTTTTCCTCTCAAATTGCAGATTTCGGATGTCGGTCTTGCGAGTAGAATTTCTGCCTGGCATCTTGGAAACGTATATTTAATGGGCCATCAACTAAACCACTACTGGTTGGAGAGGGCTATGTAGCTACTTGCTCTCGCCTGCCTTACATTTACTAAGTGCCTTTATGACAATGTCATCTGTCGGTCTGGAGGATAGGGTAGCTAGCTGGTAGAGTTAAAATAATAGGCCTATCACCCCGGGCCCTGTAGTACCGGGCGACGAATAGGGCTACGGTATCCTCTGCCTGACGTAAGAGGCGACTAAAAGGGGGTTGGGGCTGTGAGTGAACTGATCGGGGTGTCAGTTGGCTTAAAAAGCAGCCCGGGACATGAGGCAGCATAGCATGGTGTGACCCCATGCGTTAAAGTGATGGCATCAGAATATGGAGGCTTCTGAGCGGATGAGCCTGCGGGCAGGTGTAAGGGTGACAGCGGTGCGTTCTTCGGAGATCCCGCAATCACCCGATACGCACTGCAGAGGATGGTCACCGAGTGGTTTTAGCCGGTAGAAGTCCGTCCGGCATAACCCACCATTTCCCCATCCATGAAGATTTACTCTCGTTAAAAAAATAGGCATAAGGCAGCAACGCATTTATAGCTTGCTTCTCTATCTAGAATGCTTTTTGTCACAGTTGAAAAAGTAGGTGTTGTACCTACTCGTACCTAACTACCTCGATTTAAGAGCTGCGGTCAACGTAAGGTCTTCCTCCCAATCCCAACACAAACTCACCATACTACACTGTCGTCCCCGGTCTCGGTGATGAAGAACTCTTTTCCGACCTAACGCCGAGCGGCGGCGGCAGCCACTCTTCTAATTAATCGACCCAATAACCAGAACGCACACCAAGTCAAGGATCGATCTACCGGGAGACAGCCCTCGTTGCTGACTTAGTAGGGGGCAGTCCATTCCATTTAAATAATTATGTCTCGGGCTGAGCACCCTGCGCAGCCGTAAACATTAGCTATTAAATAAAACCTAATCGAGTTTCTCTGTGTGTGGTAGGTATATCTAATGATGTACGTCGGTAATTAGATGACTGAAGACTGATAAAGGCTACTTTTTATCCCGATCAGAAACGGGAACTTACGCGGGCGGAGTCACGGGCGACATCTAGCGTAGTTGTTTTTTATGATATTGGAAGGCAAATAAGAAGACGTGAATTTCTTACCATCCTCCGGATGGTAAGAAATTCACGCCGCCTAGAGACACCAAAGGCGGTGATGACGCGCTGCCAACCTGAGGCCGGAATGTTAGGCCTCGAGCAAAAGTAAGTTTACCGGCTACCATACCCTCCAAACCGGAACACATCATGACGTTACGGCGGCGGGAATAGGTAAGGCGGTGGTACCAATCCGGGTGAGTCTAGCCTAGTTGCCTATAATTGTGCTGCTGTATCAGGTCATTACTGTGGTAATAGCGTCAAGTAAGTAGAAATTAGACGATCCGTATTGGCGCAAAATGATAAGCCACGTGCCGACGCGAGTTAAGAACTAGTTAGGTAATTTCAAGTTCTAGTTTAACCGGATCTAGATGATTTCTTTCGTTCATTTTCCTCTTTTCTAAAGTGATAGGTACTTACTTTCTTTAGATTTTAATGATACTCAGTCACTTCAATGATATAATATTAGTAAATAAAATTATTTTAACGTACAAGATGTAGCATATTGTTCTAATCAAGTAAATCTTCTCTTAAGTCATTTACAAATCATTAGTTAACAATATTCTTGCCGTTTTTTTTGGTAGGGACCTTGATATGATGGTTTATATAATAGTTATAATTTCTTTTTAATTTTGGCAATTATTTCATAATCCTTAAATAAAAAATTTCATTAAAGTATCCCTACAAAATCGAAACCTCCCTAATGTAGTTTAGAACCCTCTCGACCACATCAGCTTTTTAACAAAAAAAAATGTGGCTCACATTTTTGTAAAAGTAATATTCATAAAAGAACAGATTGTGATAGATATAGACACAATGATAAAATAAAATATTACGATTTTGTACTAATACGTAGATGTACTATTTTAGATATCGTTGATTGCGCAAGGCGACGCGTCGCCACACCGTACACACTACTGCATATATGTATATAATTTTTCATGCAAAAAAGAAGTGAAACATCTATAGCCGCACGTAAAACCGATTTCTGGCGTGGCGACGCCTGCCATATATATACGCCTGCTGTGGCTATATGATATATATATATATGGCAGGCGTCGCCACGCCAGAAATCGGTTTTACGTGCGGCTATAGATGTTTCACTTCTTTTTTGCATGAAAAACTTAATTCGAGATAACGGCGAGCACTGATGTTTTTACTAATGCAATGAAAAATCGTCATTATAGCACTGACGTATGCACACGGTAAAAAGTACAAAATAGTCCAGTACGGAACAAGACAGCGACGAAAAACACAACAAGTCCAACACCTGAAACGCTAGACCATAGAGGCGATTATTTTTTTATTTTATTGGTACGCATAGGTACCATAACATCAATGAATATTTTGGAACGTATAGGTAGCTTTCTTAGACATTCTTCCGTCCATTCAGGTACCGTTAACCTTTGTCCTGGTAGATATGTACACGAAGATAACATTCGTAGCCTCTACAGGGCCTTACTCAGTAATTACATACTCTTTGCTGTAGAGGGCAACTTGTGTTTCTGAGAAAAGCTTTTCAATCGACAAAGTCGTCAAACAACTCTTTAATTTTAAAATTGGTATACCAAGAAATTATCATGTCGTCGATTCAATAGCATCCTCTCGATAAATAAACGTGAATAAGGTCCATAAAAATAAGGATAGTAAAAAAATACATTTTTGGTTTAAAGTTACAAGTCGAGTGCAACACGATGTTTTATGGAACACGTTCTACGATAGTGAGTTGCTGCCGTGTATTTTTGTATGTTTGGTACATTATAGACCGCATACCTACGTAAATTAATTATGTACATTTTTGTTTTTTTATAAAACACCAGTTTATTAATGAAATACATGCGAACCAGATACAAACTATTCGGCAATACCATTATTTCTATTTTCATTTATACAATACAACAACAAATTAAAAAAATCCTTGCACACCCCTAAAGTCACAGAAATTTGTTGGAAAAAGGTTTTATGATAGCCGCTAATATCAAAATAAATATATATAATAAATAAAAAAATAAATAAAGTAAATATATTTCTAATAATGCTTGCATACATTAGCAGCGCCATCTATAACCCGTAGACTTATCTACCGCGCATTATAGATCATTTTATGGATTATAACATTATTCAAAACTTTTTATGTAATGGAACAAAACAAAATGCAGCTTATTTTCTTAATTGTTTCCGAGCAGTTTTAACACAGGGTTTTGTTTTGTATTACTGCTTTTGTAGATATACCTTCGTCCATTTTATATAATAAGTTTTACAAATTATTATTATTTATTTGTTGATAATTTAATTAATTCATCCAATTATAGTATCTGCAAAAACCGATTCCAAATTCATTACTTATTAAGTAGATAAACAAAGCATATACTTAACAGTCAAGTACAACCATAACTCAAAAATAACTTGTTGAGTTTTAATGACATTTTCCAATCCTTCATAGAATCCACTTTAATGCGGACTCGTATATTCAGCTTCCACTAATTATTTTCTAAATCTCGGATATAGCTCCAACGACTTTCAAGTAATTTAGTACTGCACAGGATTACGCAGACGATAAATCGATCTAGCTAAATTTCATAGGCATAATAACATAAACATATAATTTGCCTATTTTGGGGTTAGATCAGTTTATGTGATTACACAAGTTGTCAGTTTGGGTTAAAGCATGGGTTAAGTGCCAAATTAAAATATCTTAAGAGAAGTGCAAGGTATGGCCTTTATAAAAAATGAATTTCATCTGCAATTATAACGAACTTATTTAATAGTATTACACGTAATTGTTTAGATATATAAAGGACACGACTACGAATAAGATAGTATTAAAATTTTCACCATATAGGTACCTGTAGTTTACTTTTTATATTTTACAATGTTTAGAGTATTCGTCAGCGAAAGGCGTAAGGTTGTGTTCAAACCCTGTCAGATGTGTTTTTTTAATATATGTTAAACCATGAAAGCTATATTAAAATCATTTAAGAGGTCCATTTGCTTCGAGACAAACCAACCCACTTCCGTATAATATACGAGGACCATGTTATCTTTTTCGGCTGACACTCAAAGTGCATTAACATTGGACCTTTCTTTTCTCGGACTTTTTAACAACTCTATTCTATAGCCGTAATAGGTACGAAAAGAAACAAAGAATTCTAAAATACTTTAAAATTGGTTCATAATAACTTTCCTCAACATTATTTTGAATATCTTTAATGTACAGACTTCCTTCTTTTATGGCATTATAGAGATAGTTCACATATACATCGTCTGAAGAGTGGCTAGCCATTATGTTATAACACATTTACTTTCATTCACAAATTATAGCTCACTTAACAACAGTATAAAAAAAACGTTGATGTCGGAAACAAGAAAAACCTCGGTCATTATACTGACAAGTACCTTCAAGTGTCATTTATAGCTGTCGATAGCTTATTAGCAAAGCTACGACGCAGAACAAGTCACAACCACAGTAACTTTATACGAGCCCTGATGCAGAAAAGTTCGTCTAGTGTGAAATTTTCTATGTGACATTTTTTCCAACTTCATAGACAAATTGTCTATGTATATAAAATAACTGAAAACTATTCCCGAAAAGTTCGTTCCGCCCGTTCAGTTTGTATAGGAAAAATTAAAATATGTTTTTCCCAGTTTTCTCACAATCCTGTGCTTCTCCCGGTTCTAAGCTACCTCTCCACCAATTTTCAGCCTAATCGGTTTAGCCGTTCTTGAGTTATAAATAGTGTAACTAATACCACTTTCTTTTAAATGTTTTTAGACTAGCTGACCCAGCAAACTTTGTATCGCTTGACATTTTGTAACAGCTATTACCTACATATTTGATGCTCCGATATTAGCGGAGTCTGCCGGATCCAATGTAAAACATTCCAAAATCAACGACTACTTACAAAGAAAAAAATTACTAAAAAAACATTTTCCAGTGGACCAAATTGTGAATCTAGACTAGTCTCGAATCCCCTTGAACACGCACAAACCATTTCATCAAAATCGCCCCAGTCGTCTAAGAGAAGTTCAGTGACAAACACACTAACACAACAAATATATCTAGAGATTAAGTTGTTCTACTATCGTATATCGCGTTACTTATGGAATATGGCCTTTTTTTTTAAATTATGAATTAATCGCCTCTGTGGTCTAGCGGTCCGGGTGTTGGACTTGACTGCATGAGGTCCCGGGTTCGAATCCCGGGTCGGCCAACAAAAAGAAAATTGGATTTTTCCAATTTTCTAATAAAAAAAAATGTTGGTCGGGATTGGAATTGTGCCCGGTTGGCGATAGGCTTGCCACCTATCACATTGTGGGACTTAGTATCTTCGGCTAGTCGTGGGTGCCTTGGTTGTACCTCCTACCTCTTGGGCCTACCTCTTCGGGGATATGGGCGTGAAGATACTTTTTCTTTTGAATTAATAATTTTTTTAAGCGTTTTAAATTAATAAACAATTCTGTTTTAAATTCGAAGAAGTGTATAAGCAAAATAGTTCGTCTAATTGTTCATCATCATCATCATCATTTCAGCCATAGGAGGTCCACTGCTGAACATAGGCCTCCCCCGTTGACTTCCACTTCGACCGGATGGAAGCGGCCTGCATCCAGCGAGACCCCGCGACCCTCATAAGGTCGTCTGTCCATCTCGTGGATGGCCGTCCTATGCTTCTCTTGCCGGTGCGTGGTCTCCACTCGAGAACTTTTCTGCCCCAACGGCCATCAGTTCTCCGCGCTATGTGCCCCACCCACTGCCACTACAGCTTGCTAACCCGGCTGGCTATGTCGATGACTTTCGTTCGCCTGCGGATCTCCTCATTTCTGAATCGATCTCGCAGGGAAACCCCGAGCATAGCCCGCTCCATAGCTCGCTGTGCAATCTTGAGCTTGTTTATCAGACCCACAGTAAGAGACCACGTCTCGGTGCCGTAGGTCATCACTGGTAACACACACTGGTTAAAGACTTTTGTCTTGAGACACTGAGGTATTTCGGACAAAAAGACGCTACGCAATTTCCCGAACGCTGCCCAACTGAGTTGGATTCGTCAATTTACCTCTTTCTCGAAGTTAGACCTACCTAAATGGACTGTTTGTCCTAGGTATATATATTCGTCGACAACTTCGAAGATCGCGTTCCCAACTGACATTATGACAATTGGGCGCTACATGGACATTCCGCATGATTTTCGTCTTGTCCATTTTCATCTTAAGGCCCACCTGCCGGGAAACACGATTGAGGTCTTCGAGCATTGTACTAAGGTCTTCCAGCGATTTCACCATTATGACTATGTCATCGGCAAATCGAAGCTGAGTGATGTACTCGCCGTTGATGTTGATGCCCATTCCTTTCCACTCCAGAAGCTTAAAAGCGTCCTGCATTGCATTGGTGAAGAGCTTAGGAGATATAACGTCTAATTGTTAATTGATACAAAAATGTTTGTCTTTTGTTGAGTTAAATAAGATTATTCCTTCTTTGCGCAATTATGTTTCATAAGGTATCAAAAAGAGATTTTACTGCCCTCTATTTTAACAGATGTAAAATAAGCCTTTATTTTAATAATTCCGCGTTAGCAGTGTAACTGTTGTGGCAAATAATCCTCCAAATAACACAGAATATGACATGCCTAACTGACGTTTCCACCACCTACCTCACACAGAGAACAACAAATCGCACTCGACATACGTTTCGCCTCTACACCGAGGCATCCTCAGGAATTCGACCGTACCGTACAAACGTCGTCTTCGTACGGTACTGTGGTGAGTGCTTCGACAAAGTTGGCGAAGGACGTGACAAGTGGTTTTGTTTCCCGTGTTCGGACTCTATTTGTGATCTGGTCGCGGAGGTGGGAGGTGGGAACTTTAGGTAGGGTTGTCACATGTAAAGAACGTGACAATTTATATTGATTCCCGAGCTCTTCCTTTATTGATGTTTTGGTCGCGGAGGTGGGCGGTGAGAACATTAGTTAAACTTGTCACATTCTGTGTCATTTGGAGGATTATTTGCCACAACAGTTACACTGGTTACGCGGAATTATAAAAATAAAGGCTTATTTTACATCTGTTATAATGGATTTCCACAAAGTAACGCCTGATTCAATAAAATAAAAAAACCCTCTATTCTGTCACTAAACCATCAAAATTCCTTAATTTTTCAACAGTATGGTGCTTCCTGCCATATTGCACGGACAACAATGACGTGGCTACTGGCTAAAAGCATCCCTACAATCAAATGGCCATCTATCAGCCCGGAGTTATCTCCAATCGAAACCCTATGGTGGAAAATGAAAAAAGTTCTTCTTTAAAATCCATTTTGATCGTAGAGCGACTTAAAGGCTGTCTTGGCTGTTGGCGGTCTGGGAGACAATTACATCTGAGGAGTTTGCAGCGTTGGTTGCAACCGTGCCTCTTCGCATAAAGCTGCCATTGAGAGAAAAGGCGACACAACTAAGTGGTAGATGAACTATTTTGTGCCAGTGACAAGGGTAGACAAATACTTTGTGTTAAGTTTTTTCGAATATTTAAAAGTCATGAAAGAATTTTAGTTATGTAAAAATAAACATTAAAATGTTCCTCAAATTGTAGTGTACTTCATATTGAATGTTCTTAATTATTTTACCAATATTTACGTTCTATATTTTACGCTTTGCACTACTTTCCATACTACAAATAGACGAACTGTTTTGAATTGGGGCTCGTATAACTTATGTATGAAATTGACATTATGTTGTACTAGCCATTTCAATCACAAATTTCCCTCTTTGGTTAGGGATTCCAAATTCAAATTTATACAGCTATATTCTAACTTCGTAAACTGTCGTTTTTCAATTTTTTCGTGTCTTTTCGTCGTATAGTTTCCAAATAGTTGGGGCCCATAGACGTTAATTATTTTCAAAGTAACAAATTTTACGGTAGGTATAGACACTATTATATGTGTTTAAGAGTGTGTACATACTAGCTAGCTCGGCTATATGGGCCGTTCGCAGGTAGAGAAGGTAGACAAAACTTTTGTTTTAATTCGAAGCACTGAGTTTTAAATACGTAACAGAATATTATTAACAATGAATATTTCATATTGACAGATCGTTTCTGTGGGACTTTAAATTTCATTAAAAAAATGAAATTTTCTTACGTTCGAAGTATTCATCTTTAAATTTTATCCCCGGGAGACTATTTGAATAGATGTTGTGGGCAGCCAAGCTAGTGAGAATATTCTCACTCTTAAACACATATAAGAGTGACTACACCATAGAATTCGTTACTTCGAAAATAAGTGACATCTGGGGGCCCTGGGATCTTACTCTATAAAAGAAAATTTGAAATATCGCGCTATTTACGAATACTTAGTTTAACCGTGGCAGGAGCTTTGTGGAAACAACTTGAAGGGTTAGCTTAGAGGTTTTTGGCATTCTCAGATAGTAGTAACGCCAAAATGCTGTTACAAATACCTATATATCTAATTTATTAGGGATACTGTTATTTTCTCTCCTCTCTCTCTGTGATCTGTGATCTTCTCTGTGGTCTAGCGGTTCAGTTGTTGGACTTGACTGCATGAGGTCTCGGGTTCGAATCCCGGGTCGGGCAACAAAAAGAAAATTGAGTTTTTCCAATTTTCTAATAAAAAAAATGTTGCTCGGGATAGGATATGTGCCCGGTTGGCGATAGGCTTGCCACCTATCACATTGTGGGACTTAGTATCTTCGGCTAGTCGTGGGTGCCCTGGTTGAGCCTCTGCCTAACTCTTCGGGGATATGGGCGTGAAGATACCTACTACCTACTGTTATTTTCAGACACTCACTACGTACGTCGCACACATTACATTAGGCAACATTATTTTTAATACTAATTTGAAAAAAACTAGGTTTTGATTAGCCAATAGTCAGTCATGACTGTGTCTTATGTAGTGTAGAATCCTTAATCCTCATCAAGTGAAATAAGGCGGTCCCCAGAAATTATGTAACATATTAATATTTTATTGAATACCTACTTCACTTGTGTACTTTAACTGTATTATTGATACACAATGCTACAAAAATTAATTGATTTTACGCAACGTGTAGCTACACGGAATTCAGTAATTGTCAAAGGCTGCGTCCATCTTCCATCTCGATTCCTCTTACAGACCAACTTTCTTATATGCAAAGAGCTGATAAACTGAATGGATAGTTAACGATCGCTAAAATCAGATTACAGAATAAGCTCTCTGTAGGGTTACTATTGAAGCTCGATTCATGCAATATTGGAAATTGGAATCGAGCATGTCATTTTAGGTACTCTTGAACATAATACTGACTAATTATTAACATTTTGTTAATAGTAAACAATTAATTGTTTTGTCAGATAAGCTGAATTCATTTGTAACTTATTGTTAATAATCCACTAGAACTGTGTGCAAAAGTACCTAAAGTGACATATACGATTCCAATTTTCAATTCGCATGATATCGAGATTCAAGAGTAACCCTACTGGTCCGAGATAAAACATGCACTACGTTACACGATGTCTGAAGATATGCATCAAATAACAATGATTGATTGCGCCATTACAAAAAAAACACATTAAAATTACATGATTTAATAAAATTGATAATTTGCTATAACGAGTACGTCTTTTTTCAAGTGTATTATACATGTTAATCGAAAGGCAACATAAGGCTCTAGCGAAGGTAGAATCAAATTCGGTCACTCGATTTGCGTAAAACGCGATTACCGTTTACTTTCTTTATAAAGTGGATATTTATTTTTTGAATAGGTTTGCCTACTAGGTATTAACAAGTTTGTTACGTGAAATAAATTACATTACAAAAAATCTGATTTTTAAGTGTACGTACAAGTTACATAATTAAAAAAATTGAACTAATTCTGTCACATTTTTTGTATATAGTATTTTTTTAGAATTGTCACACAAAATAAGCTCGCTTTGTTTAAAACAATAATACGACATAAACGTAACATTTACTGTATAATATTAGTGTCATAATCAAAATGATTATAATCAAAATATTACAACAAAATATTATAACACTAATATTATAATATTATAATCAAAACACCGAAACATCAGAACGTCAGCTGTTTCGATTAAATTTGATTTTGATCATGAAACAATTCTGTATAGTGTTTAGTTTAAGTTTCTTAGTGTTCAAGCAATCCGGACTCATTAGACCTAAACGCGATACAAAATCGTACCGTGCGAACGAAATTTTCAAAGTAAAAATAAATGAAAAAGTAAAACATGAGAGTCACATTAGAACGGAAAAGAGAAGACATTTTAGATTTTGCTTGGTAAAACTAAAAATTGGCTTTGTCAGTTGCCACCTCTTTGTGAAGGTGGAAGAATTAGGTCTTTCGCACCGAACCCGCTACTGAACAAGTGTAACGTGTATTTTACAAATATGCGGTGGGACGTAGCGATCATAGGAGGGTTTATACAAATTAATTACACTTTCGTTTACATTTCCAGCAAGTGAAAACAGCAATAAAAAATTTAAACATCGTACTCCACGCTAACGTAAAGTTTTACAAAAAGTTTACCAAAAAATTAAAAAGTGTAAAAGTGAAATTATGAAAAGTGTGTTTGGTAATTCATTAAAATATTCTAATGGTAATTAATTTCAATAAATACGCTATCCTGACACCCATTATGACGGTGAGCAATACTTAGAAAATAAAATATTTTTGGCTTTGAGAGATGAAAAACGAAAACAGATTTTCTCTTTTTATAATCAACTAAACTAGTTCACAGTTTTTACTTTTGTATATGCGCCATAACTACATATAACTAGATGTTAATGAGTGTGTTGGATTATGTACGTGTACTTATTATTTTTAACAAATTAAGGCCGCCACATAGGTATATACTATATTCGGAATAGCTCCGTACGTAAAAATCGAAACACAATTTCGAAAGCAACAAATATGTCATTTATTTTTCTGTTCGGAATTTGAGCAAATTTGTAAAAGGATTTTTTTATGATATTGGAAGGCAAACAAGCAGACGGATTAATGGCCCGCTATATACATTCGGAATCCCGGGATAGAATGCCGTTTTGAAAAAAAAAATTAAATATCGCAAATTCATACAAACCAGCGTTCGAAATGTGTTCGACACATAAAACCGTAACAAAATTCCGAATTTATATGCCAGACCTAGAAGTATCGTCACCAGACCGTAGCATGTACATCTTAAATTAGTTATAAACAAGTGAAGGTCATGTAGCATCATGAAAAGTACAAGTCATTATGAACAATATATATGCAAACTTTCACTATGTGCACGTATTAAAATAATACAAACACATACACGTGAATAAATAAAAATAATTCACGCAAATTGATCGGACCGACAACCCGGACAGAAAATCGTTGGCTAAAATTAGCTAGCATATAGAATTACCAATTTCAATACCGAAATAAATTCACTAAATCCTTAAAATATAGACGTTATTATTTTATACTAATCGACCCGTCGAACTTTGTATCGCTTGAAAGCTACTAACAGATTGTATGAGAAAAATTAAAGAATTGCTTCTCTTATTTTCCCTGTAATTTTCCCGGTCTTTCTCTTCATTTCTTATGTCGCTGCAATAACTGTCGCAAAAAAATTGCGAAATTGGTCATTGAAGCACTTTTTTAAATATATAGATTTAAGCTTACTTATTTATGGTAGTAAATCTTAATTGTCATAACATTTTATGCAAAGGGTAGGTAGTATGTATAAAAGGGACAGTACAGGACATTAATGATGTCTGTAGACCACGCTTGTCTCTATATTGTCTCCTACAATCGGGAGACCTATGTGTTTGTCCCTGACTTTTCCCTTAAAAATATGTAACCATAAAAAAGTAGTTTATTTTAAAACTAAATTATTTTCACGCCCATATCCCCGAAGAGGTAGGCAGAGGTACAACCAAGGCACCCACGACTAGCCGAAAACACTAAGTCCCACAATGTGATAGGTGGCAAGCCTATCGCCAACCGGGCACATTTCCAATCCCGACCAACATTTTTTTTAAATTAGAAAAATCCAATTTTCTTTATGTTGGCCGACCCGGGATTCGAACCCAGGACCTCATGCAGTCAAGTCCAACACCCGGACCGCTAGACCACAGAGGCGATTTTTTTTTTCTAAATTATTTTCATTCAATTACACTGCATACTAATTTAAAATATAAACAGATAGTATTGTTTGAAATTCTTGACACAATTATTTTCGTATGTATATTTCGGACAAGCACCTATATGAATAAAACCTTCACCATGGCATGTCTTCTCAGCCAATTAACAGGATCACATGCCTGAGGTATTCTAGAATAGTTTCGACACTCCGGGTTTTAAATATTTGACAGAAAAAAAAAAGATATGGTGGTTGTAATGTACTGCTATGCGTTTTTTACGTTATGTAATGATTTTATTATATAGCTTATCACAACGATTCTGAAAATGTATACAAACTTCTTATTTTATTACTAATGTTAAGTTACGAGTCATCCGGTTTTTTTGACCGAATTAAAAATTTGGAAGTTCTTGGTTTGTGTC
>NJDC01000146.1:0-16041 GCA_002245475.1 Calephelis virginiensis
CATCACCTGGTACATGAGCAAGCAGGCTAGCTTAATAACAAACAAAATGTCTGTCGCTATATTCTTCAACAAATTTTAAGCTATGGTATTGTATTTATTTTCTATAAATTTTAAAGAAAGAAAAAATTTCGCCCCAGACAGGATTTGAACCTGTAACCTTTCGTCTCAAGCCGACGAATGCTCTAAATGCTTATAGAAAATTTATCCCAAGCACAGGGCAAGTGCTAAAATAAAAATACATTGTATTTATTTGTTTGTTTGTTTGTAAAGACTTTCCCCAGCGTTATCAGGCTCCTTATATAATGAAGCTAGTTGCTTGTAACAGATGAATGTTGGTTCGTTTGTCACTATCACTGTGACAAATTTTAAGTGCAAGTGTAGGAAGTATCTTACTTATTACTGCTGGTATAAAGTCAGTATTGTTCTGGTCTGGAGGGAGTAGTCGGTAAATTTACTCACGCAAGGGGCACGCGCACAACGCTCCTCCTTGAGGTTGGCAGGGTACCATTATATTTTTTACCTTTTTCATTGTGATCCCTTAAATATCATAAAATTTACGTATAAATAAAGAAGACCGTAAAATGGCGTGCTTGTTCAATGTCTAAAACTACAAAATGTTGATACATATCTTTATGACGAGTCCTTTACGTGGTAGGCAGAGAGTATCGAGTTCCAAATCTTTCGATCCTGGCAGACCTGTCTGGCTTCCTCCAAATTCATTACCCTTTTCGTACAAACTCGCCGGTTTCGGCTACTCTTGACACCACTTTCGAATAACACCCGAACGATTTGAACGTGGAATGTCAACCTAGGTCTCCCCGGGTACCTACATACATCCACATCCGCATTGTATATCTGCTTTGTCAATCCTTCATCTGTCAGAATGATTCTACATGGTTGAACCAGCGGAGTATGCCATTCTCACCTAACTTAACACTGACACATTCTTTCAATCCCACTCTTTCTCGGATCTCACTGTTACTATTGAGAATCCAATATTGATACGATTAAAAAGTATTCTTTGATAAGGCTTTTGCCCGCCGCCTAGAGACACCAAAGGCGGTAATGGTGCGTTGCCAACCTGAGGCCGGGATGTTAGGCCTCAAACAAAAGTAAATTTATCGGCTACCTTATCCTCCGAACCGGAACACGTCATGACGTTACGACGACAGGAATATGTAAGGCGGTGGTACTAATCCGGGTCGAACAAAGAAACATGTCAATTTATGACGTTTTCAATTAACGTTTTTCGATAGACTAAAAGTCTTTAGAAATGTCTTTTACAAACTAATTTGACCAAACATGTTCTATCTGTTTCTGCTACTATCTCTAAAATAAAATAAGATCGCGATAACTTATAATTAGTTTAGTTAGTGCACAATAAAATTACCACCATTACCGATCTTCCATAACAGTTTACAGTATGTGTATGTGTGGCAGTCAATTATTGATCATGGCAGAGCAAGCAAGACGAAAATTCGGCAGTTGTTTGAACCTTAATTGTAACCTGATCACAGAGAAGAGTTATGATGCCGTATGCGTGAAAATACCATATTCCAAATATTTATGGGGAGGGAATTCTGAAATTTCACTGCTTGCAAGGCCAGTGAACGACTAAAGTGGCAAATGTTTGGAGAGGGTGTTTGAAGAGAAATATTATCACTAAGAAGTTATACTAAGCATACACACAGTTAAATCTCTCCTTTAAATAATTTTTGAAGCCTATGAATCAAAGAAAACATAGAATAGCATTGCGAGGACAGGTCAATTTAGGCCAGAGGTTCCCAAACTTATTTCATGTAACGCCCACTTTGAAAATCAGTTGTTTTGTAGCACCCCCCCCCTCGTTTTTTTCTTGTCAATAACGTCGATAACATATTTGTTGCGCCTAGTTTAAAAAAAAAACATTTTTTTCAAGATTTATACCGCCCCCCTCTAGGCTTCCAGCGCCCACAAGGGGGCGCTATCGCCCACTTTGGGAAAGGCTGATTTAGGCGAATATAATTGGATAACTGTTTGAGGTTTGAACTAAATTCAAAAACAAAACAAAGCAAGTAAGTAAATATATTCATATCCCCGAAGAGGTAGGCAGAGGCACAACCAGGGCACCCACGACTAGCCGAAGACACTAAGTCCCACAATGTGATAGGTGGAGAGCCTATCGCCAACCGGGCACACATCCAATCCCGAGCAACATTTTGTTTTATTAGAAAATTGGGAAAACCAAAAAAAAAGTATTTTTGTATATTATATTATATGAGAAAAGATGCCTGAAATTGTAAGCCTAAGTTGTTACGCTGCGATCAATGAAAAGGCACATAACTCGACGCTTCCTTTCAAAGGAAACCTCAATACACGATCATTTATTTGGCAAATTCTAAAAGTATTCGAATGAATGAATAAAGTTGGATGCCGTCAGCATTATCTACGGCTCCATCAGGCCTATATTGTTACTTGAAAAAGTTTTCAGCGAACTCTCTAACGCAGGTGGAAAGCATAGAGCCATTTGTTATGCGTTCCGAGCGTGGAAAGGGGGCTAAAAGTAGAGAGACCATACGTTACCGTCCTCGCGGATATTCTAAAGTATTAGACTGATAGATTGAATGATTCACCTAGGTTCATGCCAAATTCCACCATTGAATATTTCGGTTTGAAGTTTCGTTTTGGTATATGGTTATTCAAATCAGAAAAATATCATAAGTAAGTAATTAAGTATCTTCACGCCCATATCCCTGAAGCTGTAGGCAGATGCACAACCAGGGCACCCACGACTAGCCGAAGACACTAAGTCCCACAATGTGATAGGTGGCAAGCCTATTGCCAACCGGGCACATATCCAATCCCGAGCAACTTTTTTTTAATATTAGAAAATTGTAATTTGTTTGTATGAAAAGGGTTATGAATGTGAAGGAAGCAAGACAGGTTTGTCAGGATCGTGAGGTCTGGCACTCGATACTCTCTGCCTACCCCGTAAGGGACTTGGCGTGAAGATATGTATGTATGTATGTATGTGTAATTTTCTTTTTGTTGCCCGGCTCGGGATTCGAACCCAGGACCTTATGCAGTCAAGTCCAACATCTGAACCGCTAGAACAAGGTGTTGAATATCATAACATCATAATAATATCTAGAAAATTAAACCACAACTCCTAAAAAAAAATATTTTAGAATCCTTAAAAAATAAACTTTTGGTTACCTTATCTAAGCAAAATATACACATAATTTGTCTAAAACGCCTTTCGGGGAGACGGAGGCTAATTGCGTGGTATTTATATGGTAATACCGTATATTTATGAAGTGTTATCGTTTATCAAATGTTCAATCTTCTGAATTTTGGAATTTCGATGCAATTTTTTAGCTTGTCATGAATTGGGGTCTCAACTTTTCCTAATTTATGAACTCACATAAACCACATATAACAAATATTGTGACGTACATGTTTGCTTTATGTGTAACAGCGAAAAGTACGGCTCTCCTGACGGTTATAAACAACTGTGGCCTATTGACGCCATCGATGTTATAGGCGTGTTGCTATTCAGTCGCCGTTAGTCTTTTGTACAACTCTGCTGGCTACCTTACCCTAATCTCCGGATCAAGTCATGATGACAGTATCATTACCAACATGATAGTGTCATGGCGGCAACAATATATAAGGCGATGGATCCCTACTCTGACAAGTTGCTGCAAATTTATGTAAAAACATTGGAGTGGTATATCTGTGGCAAATGTGATTGCCAAACGTTCACATAATAAAAGTAAAGTAAAAAAGTAAAGTATTTTCACGCCCATATCCCCAAAGATGTAGGCAGAGGCACAACCAGGGCAACCACGACTAGCCGAAGACACTAAGTCCCACAATGTGATGTGCCAAGCCTATCGCCAACCGGGCACATATCCAACCCCGGGCAACATTTTTTTTAAATTACAAAATTGGAAACACTTTATTTTCTTTTGGTTGCCCGACCCAGGATTCGAACCCGGGACCTCATGCAGTTGAATTTGAACACCTGAACCCATAACCATAACCTATATTATAAAGAATCTAAATATTATCTATATTGAAGATATCGTAAATGTCATTATGTAATAATAATTATATTTGCTTTACATTTGATCAGTTACAAATGATTTTTAATAAATAATGTATGCAAAACTTATAAACTTCCCGTCAGGTTTAATGACGCGGTTTAAAATATCTAATCTAATATAATCTAATATCGCCTCTGTGGTCTAGCGGTCCGGGTGTTGGACTTGACTGCATGAGGTCCCGGGTTCGAATCCCGGGTCGGCCAACATAAAGAAAATTGGATTTTTCCAATTTTCTAATAAAAAAATGTTGGTCGGGATTGGAAATGTGCCCGGTCGGCGATAGGCTTGCCACCTATCACATTGTGGGACTTAGTGTCTACCGGCTAGTCGTGGGTGCCTTGGTTGTACCTCTGCCTACCACTTCGGGGATATGGGCGTGAAGATACTTTTTTTTTTAATCTAATATAAATAAATAATCTAATTTATAAGAAAACAGCAGACTTATTCCTGCCGCCATAACGTCATGACGTGTTCCGGTTCGGAGGGTAAGGTAGCCGGTAAACTTACTTTTGCTCGAGACGTGACATCCCGGCCTCATCTTTGCAACGTATCATAATCACCTTTCGTGTCTCTAGGCAGCGTGAATTTCATACCATCAGGAAATCCGTCTGCTTGTTTGCCTTTCAATACCATAAAAAAAAGACTTGGCTTTGTATCGCTTGACATGAATAGCTACTAGCAGTTTGTATGTATGAAAGCATTTACCGGTTTTTCTCTTTATAAGAACCACCTCTAGATAGTAACAAACGCAACAAAAAAAGAATTAGCAAAATGGGTCAATCCGTTCAAGTGTTTTTCCATGACCACGGGAAAAAAGGATTTATTTTTATATACATATATAGATACTTTAGCGCTAATTTTATTGAGCACTTACTAAACGAGTTTTAAGGTATCGTTACCTTATTTTAATGGTAGTAATAGAAAGAGATGATACTTAGTGCTGTCAGATTAATAAATAAGTAATAAAAAATATCCCTGGATAAGTCACATAAATTGAATCAAACCCCAAAGTAAGCAAAAATATATGCTTGTCTTTTGGTTGTTAGTTAACGGTTCTAATTAAGACTTAGTACCAGACTTAGTACCGGTACTGTTGGTTTAAGGGTTTTGATACCGGTACCGTTTCAATAATACCGGTACTATAAAACATATTACTTATCATTATTTTTTCAATCGAAGATATCTCTGTTCCTTCATGAGAGATTAAAATAATACCGATACCTAAAAAGGAAAATTGGCAACGACGCACTTGTATTTACCGGGTACCTTAATTGGATACCGGTTTTTATCGGTATTAGTACCGGTATTTGTTAGATACCGATAACGGGTCGGTATCGGTATACGTAGTACCGGTACCTACTTTGGAACGGTATCCAGGTATCGAAATGGCAAGAACCGCTAAATACCGGTACAGAACCTGTACTTTTCGTACCAGTTCCAAGCCTTGGATATACATAACATATACTAAAAACAAATTTAGTTTATGCAAAGCAGAATCACCACCAAAATTTCTATCCTACTACGTACTTGGTACTAGGTACTAGTGGACTAGATATACATGACAAAGACACCAACTACAACCAAAATATTACTTACGATGTCTGATTAATGAAAAACGTAGAGTTTTGATCACTTAGAGTGTCTTATGCTTGAGGTCACCTTCAAGCTGGATCTCGGTGTACTTTCAATCATCTTCAATGTAGGGCATGTCTGGGATTAAAGATCAATCTGGATATATTTTTTCTATGTATGATGAATGCATAAATGTTAAGGTTACATTGAAATGTACTACTAATATATCAGAAAATAACTACTTACTGGAAAATATCTACAGTATCATAAGTTAGATATCTCGTGGCACCAGGGCAGACAATTTATTCGCTGTTTGATACTGTAAAGGTATTTATCATGCAATGACTTTCATTATGGTTTTTTTTTTTATTATATTGGAAGGCAAACAAGCAGACGAATTTTCTGGTGGTAAGAAATTTACGCCGCCTAGAGAAACCAAAGGTGGTATTGGTGCGCTGCCAACCCGAGCCTTAGGCCTCGAGCAAAAGTAAGTTTACCGGCTTCCTTACCCTCCAAACTGGAACACGCCAAGACGTTATGGCGACAGGAATAGGTAACGCGTTGGTACCAATCCGAGTCATTGCGAAACTACCACCAAGTCAGATACACGGTGTTAGTGACGGTAAGCCTATGCTCGTCTTTCACGATCTGCCTGGCGCGAAGGCAAATGGTCTATTCTGCAAAGGAGCCCGGACCAACACGGGGGAAATTATGGCGAGGATTATAAATGAAAACTACTTTATTGAATTTAATACACAGTTTGGATTAAGCATGGAATGGCTATTTTTGACCTTGCCGCATTGCAGATGTCTGTTGTGATCTGCAGTCTTACTTGTATTGCAATAAATCCGAATTTGATTAACTTTTTTCTGTTTAGTGTTTTGAAACAAGTAATTATTCCTGATATTCTTGGACCCTGTCATAGGAGCCTATTGTAAAAAAAAAAAAAGCAGTCTATAAGGAACACTAAGTTTCATATAAGATATGTGATACTGCTAGATCCAAAGAATCATAAAAAGAATAAAAGTAGATTTAACTATCTTCACACCCATATCCCCAAAGAGGCAGGCAGTGGCACAACCAGAACACCCACGTTAGCCAAAAACACCAAGTCCCACGATGCAATAGGCGCCAAGTCTATCGCCAACCGGGCACATATCCAATCCCGGGCTACGTTATTTTCGTTAGAAAATTGGAAAAACACCTTTTATTTTAACGTTGCCTCACCTGGGAATCGAACTCGGATCTCAAGAAGTCAAGTCCAATCGGTTCACTAGACCACAGAGGCTTTAAGAATTACACAAATACTACAAAATCTTGGTTGAATCTATCTGAATTGTAAACGCAGATTTTCCCAGCCACTTTCATTCTTGACTCAACAAGACAATTTCCTTAGAACCTCAATAGCAACTAGGAAGTTGGCGAATGTAGGGAATTTACATGATAATCCGTTGTTGGTAGTGTGTCGAAGGAGCCTCCAACAAATTACTCAAACATCGTAATCCAAGTGACGAAGCGCTGATGTTTGTCCGCCATATTTGTCCGCCATGTTCGACGCGCTGTAATTAGATAATTGCATGAGACCGATGCCGTTTGCGCGTAAACTTGTTTACATGTCTGGATTTCCTTGACAGGGTTGTGTTTTACGGATTTTCATTGGATACATGTATGCTTGAAGTGCAATGACCTACAATTTCATTTATTTGAACACAGTTATGTTTAAATGTGTTAAGCTGAAATAAACACAACAAAAATGCGACCGTTTGCATGGTGTGTTTTAAATCCTACCTCCAATAATGGTCGCCATTTTGTCGTCAGTTAAGAAGGAAGTTACAGTTTAGTGGGATTCCAAAATAATGAAGCTTCTCCTTATGTATTCATATTGGTAACTCGCAGATAATGTTTAGTGAAAATTAACCATCATTAAAGTTTCTTCACGCCCATATCCCCGAAAGGGTTGGCAGAGGCATAACAAGGCACCCACGACTAGTCGAAGACACTAAGTCACACAACGTGACAGGTGGCAAGCCTATCACCAAGCGGGCACATATCCAATCCCGGGCAACGTTATTTTTATGAGAAAATTGAAAAATTTATTATTTTGTTTCAGGTAAGTTGGAAAGCGACGAATGGGACAGCTGGTTTAATATTTGAAACAGCTTGCATTTTAATGTACGTGGTATTTCCTGAGAATTACAATTTGGACGTTTTCAAAACAAGAGTGAGTAAACTGCTGCTTAGTATAAGTCCATCTTTGACATTACTTTTCATCATGTGAATTATGTATCATCATATTAAGCTATTTTCTATAAACGTAGCAATAATGTCAGTTAAGGAACAGCTCAAAATAAATTAATTTATTCGAATTTAAATAATGTTAAAAAATGTGGGATAATTGCAAAACAGGATAATCAAAGAACATATATATTAATACGTGATGCCAAAACTTTGGATCCCTTTTTACGAAAATTGCGCGAACGGAGGGGTATGAAATTTGGCACACTTATAGTTTACGTGTAGTAGAAGTGCAGAACGCTAATATTTTTCAAAAATAATGCTTATGAAGTACATTAAATCAATAAATAAAACATTACCCACACTACCATGCGTATGACACACACAAACAAATATATTGATGATAACGATAAAAGATCACAGATGGCACACCATACAGTTCGGAAACAAAGTAGTTGGTCTTGAGTAATGAAGATGGCGTTCTTATCAACAAGATATTAAAATGTAGTATGGTCGAATTTCGGCCAACGGGTGACCACTAGCAATAAATAAACACTACATAAAAACAAGTTATTAAAAGGTAACAAAATGAAAAAGGGTGTCTAAAAAGAAAATTGGTATCGTGGTTTAATTCAAAAATATAAAGTTGCATAGACATCACAATGAGACGAATGTTGAAAAGACTTTCATTGTCACTCCCCGAAAATTCTGAATTTTTCGTGTATAGCAACGCAATTTAGTTTTTCATATAAATTTCACTCATTTACGTCAAATTTGTTAAAGCCTTAAATTCATGAGTCACGCAATTAAGGCAGCCCTCAAGGCTACATACGAATATATGGGAATAGTTTATAAAGGACTATATAGTGTAACCCTTGCATTAAACAATTTACACCCCGATTTGAACCCGTAGGTTATAAATTTAACGTAACCGACGAGACGTTTCCGGGCCGGCTTTTAAGCGGGGGAAAACCTTAATGGTCTTAGATATTTTGAACTTTATTTCTGAAATAATAAGGATAAATAGTTATTGTTTTACAGCAATTTTCGTGGAAATATGGCCACATTGTAATTGCTCGTTAAAATTGTGTTTAGGTCTATCGGAGTTGTTAAATAATGTTCGGATTTTTAAGGTTTCCCTTGGATTTTTTATTTGTCCAAGCTGTACCAGTTAATTGATATAAAATACGAGAACTTATCTTCTTTCGATCCTGATTTTTATACGTATGATAGTTTGATTTCTATTAACCAATCACAGAATATTCGTAGGTAAATGTAATTGCTAGTTTATAAAGAGTATCTTCTCAGATTACCAAGATCGTAAATAAGTTTTACTGAAAAATACAAAAATTGATATAATCCCAGTGTGATTGGGTTCATTTAAAACTACTATTAGTATTTACGGCTGCATTCAGAGACGTCAATTCTCTTTTAATCAGTCATTAAGTAGACATTTTCAACACAAAATGGTAACCATAATGATAGTTTAAATGTTAGTTGTCGTCTCTGAGTGCGGCTTACAAGCTATTCTTAACGATGCGTATTTTTTAAAATCTAAATAAAATTATTTATTTTGCAATTTCCCGCCAAAAAATGTATACGTATTGTGGCGTGATGAAACAGGCAAAATAGAGTGCTATGAATGAATTGGACTTACCGGAAGCTAAAACTCGCAAATATATCTAGCCCCACACAATACACACCACTAAACTGTTTTATCAGCACCATCAACTCACACACTACAAAAAACTCAACGAACGTTTCGCTTCGGAACCGAAGCATCATCAGGAGAATTCGACTGCATTCCACGAAGGTAGAGCAGAGCGGTTACGAAGCGAAACGTACGTTGAGTTTTTAGTAGTGTGTGTATTGTTGGTGCTAAAATAAATAATTTTATTTAAATTCAAGTATCTATTTCCACAAAGTAACGCCTTCTTATATCAATTTTACGTATTTTTTTGTCTATTATCATTTAAAACTACTAGTAGGATGTTGATAAAGTTTATGAGAGATATTTATAAGGAGACTTTTGGCGCTATCAAGAGAAACGATGGTCGAAGTTTTTTCTTAATTATTAAATTTCGTGTTTATATTGAGTGAAATTAGTCAATTTTGTTAGTATTTTGTACAATTTTGTTCAGTGAAACTGCACTAATGAAATAATTATGAAAAAATTGGCTTATCTTGTATTAAAATTTCCTCATTGCCGCCAAATCCCACTACATGAGCTTGAGTAATGAGGCCACCGCTTTACCCAAGACCCTGACATGACTTATCGGTGACTTATGGCTAAGTATAATTTAATCCCGATTTTCGTTTTGATGCAATTTTATACTATACTAATGGCAAAATAATAACGTGAATGCTAAAACTTAAAGAAAAAAAGAAAAATATTTATAAAAAAAGATGAATTAGTAATAAGTGAGAATCTAGTGAAGTGGTTAAAGATGCAAGTAAAACTATTGCAATTTAATTTGAAACGCAGTATCAAGCGACTCCCCCAGGGGCCTGTGGTGTGAAGATACAGCGCTTATTACGCAGTTAGTTACCTCGGGCCAGGATTATTCCACCTCAGACAAGAGTATAAAACAAACCGCCTTGGGAGTTGTGTCGGCGTATAAATTGCTTAAGCGTACAAGTTTTGCTTTATTTCAATAAAATGTATTTCTGTTTGTTTGTTAAGTACCTCTCACTAGCACTTTCCGTAGCTTTGGACGATTTAATCAAGCTGATTTAGAAATAAACTTACAAGTTTTGAATTTCAGTAAAGGTATCCACTTTAACCGAACTAATTTCAATGAATAAGGTTTTCTTTTTAATTGTGCTCTTTATCATTCGATAAATAAAATTAAATTGATCTTCATTTCATATGTATATGTTACATACACAAATTAAAATACTAATAATTACGTAGCACCTACCGAAGAGTTAAAAATGTTGTAGTCCACGTTGTACTATTTTTATGAAATACTCTCTAATCAAATAAGACAAATCAAGGACATACTGTACAAACATTTTTTGATAATCTTTTAATTAAAATTTTCAATCTACCCCCGAAAAAACCTATATGCAATGCAGTCAAGAACCATCTCGATCACGTCAGCTTTCAAGCAAAAAAAGCGCATCGAAATCGAACCATCCGTTTAAACACAGATAGACATAACACCCTCGTTTTCCGTCGGGGGTTAAAAAAGATTTTCCGTGTTAAGAATTTAACTCTCAGTTAAATTCTAGCTCTTCCTAAATTACTTGACAGTTTTATTCATTATTAAATTTAACCCAGGAAAGTGTTAGTGGCCTAGAGAGTAAGATTTTTTATACCCTGTATTTTTTTTCTAAAACATATTCATATAGCATAATAACATACCGATAGAAATTATAAAATTGATCTTCATAATCACGCACATAACACTAAACACCATCTTTAAAATCATGAAGCTTAGTACAGAATATTCTCATAAAATAGAGAAGGCAGCACCGAACGCGATCAATAGCTAAGCGTCACAGGAAGCGAATGTCTGAACCCAATCGGAAGTACATTGTCTGCCGTGGATTTTGCGACAGACATTGTGTACGAACTATATTGAGCTTATTATGTTATCTGATTTACAGGTGCTTTGGAAAGGGTTTAAATGAGGTTGCGAAGGGTCATCCGGGTAGGGACTTTTTGGAATAAGTCAACCGAAATAGTTGATCTTTGCTACTCAATGGAGGCTTAAAAGTTAATTGGGGTCACTTTTTGAACTATAAGTTTAATTAGTTGGGGATAAACGGTTTATGTTGAAAGTATGTTGTTTTATTTAATAAAACTAGTGGTCGCCCATTGGTCGAATTTCGACATTTGATATCTTGTTGATCTTCATTTCTCAAGACCAACTACTTTATTTCCAAACTTTTTAGTGCGCCATCTGTGATCTTTTATCGATATCATCAATATATTTGTTTGTGTGTGTCAAATGAATGGTAGTGTGGGTAATGTTTTATTTATTGATTTAATGTATTTTATCAACATTATCATTAAAAATATTAGCGTTCTGCACTTCTCCGACACATAAACTATAAGTGTGCCAAATCTCACACTCCTCCGTCAGCGCAATTTTCATAAAAAGGGGTCCAAAATTTTTTGCTGCACGTAATAATACATAGATATTAAACAAATGTCAAAATAATATACTAGCGGTTGGTAGCGGCCTTTCTGTTATACTATAGCTATTCAGATCTCCGTAAGAGCCGATGTAATAACCACTGCTGTAGTGCTTATTAAAGTAGGTTGAAAATATGTAATCTAAAATTTCATATCTTATTAAATGTTGCTACACAGTCTATTAGTGTAATAGTATAAACTTATAACATTAGTTTGTGAGAACGGATGGATGTTGTTTGGGATCTGCAAAGGTCAGGATTATTTGTACCATGTCCATTTTCGTAGTATAGACTACCCACGTGCCAAAGTTTGTCGTAATCTGTATAGGCGCTTAGGCGTAATGGACAAATATTCCTAGAAATTATTTATATTAAAGTATCTTCACGCCCATGTCCCCGAAGAGCTAGGCAGAGGCACAACCAGTGCACCCACGACTAGCCGAAGATACTAAGTCCCAAAACGTGATAAGTGGCAAGCCTATCGCCAACCGGGCACATATCCTTACCCGAGCAACATTTTTTTTATTAGAGAATTTAAAAAACCCAATTTTCTTTTTGTAGCCCGACCCAGGATTCGAACTCGGGACCTCATGCAGTCGAGTCCAACAATTTATTCAATTTTCAAATTTATTTAGTCAAGTCCAAACGTATTAATGTATTTGTCTGTACGCCAAACCCCTTGCGATTACTTAGGCACTATTAAAAACCAATAGAATTCGACATTCGACGAAATAAAGATGGATATTCTTGGGTACAGATCTATCTTACGAATTACAAAAATTTACAGTATTCCACAGTATTCCTTCCTGCCAGGCTGCTTGTAAATGGCGAACATAGGCTTACCGTCACTAACATCGTGACATCTGTCTAGGTGATAGAGTTTCGAAGTAACTCGTTCGGATTGGTACCACAGCCTTACCTATTCCTGCCGCCATAACGTCAGTGCTTGCGTTGACGTATTCCGGTTCGAAGCATGAGGCACCCGGCTTTTTACGCGATTTCAACACCAGATGACTCATGCAAGTATTTCCATGATTAAACAAACTACAAAGAGCAGTCTAATTGTTTTTTTTTGCTTTTCTTGTATTCTATAGCTATCCACCTCAATCAAGAAAACACCGTTACAAAGTTTTACTATTACTGAACCTAAACATATTACATTGATAACGTCTTTACAATTTTGATGCATATCTCAAATCTAAGCGTTGTATAAAAAAATATGGAAGAAGTAACAGATTACGAGTATTTAACTTCGAACCTTGGAAAAACGCGAAGCAACGAACACAATAACCAAATGTAATGAAAGCCCTATGAAACCTTTTAGCAATCACCCCGATCAACAAAACTGGACTTTTCACAAAGCCTTTGACATATCGTATTTACTTCGCCCTTCACCTGTATTTGCCTTCCCGAGCCTCGTCGCCATTCAATATTGAATCCAATTTCTTTTACGCTGGAACTTGGCTCATTTTGTTTCTTCGATGAATTGCAAGTTGTAGTGCTTTATTAAATCGCATGCCGTTGACAGCACAGCTAGAGTTCTGATTATTGAGCAAACTGCCGAAGACTTAATGCTGGAAGTCCTTTGTATTTTAGTGGATTAATTTCTCTCTTTAAGTGTTTTGTAGTTCAGTAATTTGTCGATTATTCAACGGTTATTGGAAATCGCTCAGCATTTATTCTGTGTACAATTTTATTGCATTGTTTCACTTCCTTTGTTGCAATCTAGTTTTGCTTTGAGAAACTTAGTTTATAAAAATATGTTCTATAGACAAATATAGTACCACCTTGTATTAAGCATATATTTCTCGTACAACCTACTCTCTTCACGTAGGCCTATTGTGCAAGTCTACTGGCTACCTTACCCTCAAAATCGGAACATGACAAATGTGATTATGGCAGGTCTAGGTGAGGCAGTGGATACCCGGGATGTTGCTGATCTATATTTTAACCTGTGCTCATCCCGTTCGAGACAGAAAGTTTATTCTATTCACCAGACCCAGACCAACACGGAAAATCACTTTATCATCATCATCTTGTTACAAGAACAGAAATGCCATTATTATATTCTAGTTTAATCGTTATTTCATTATTGTGTATCAATGGGCCTTGCTTTTGTCTGTTATCTTCTCCCTTTTAGCTTTTATCTTTCTTTCTGGCTCTTCTTTTAACTCTATTTCTTTCAGTGATGTTTTTCTGTTTTTAATCATGGCTATAAGTTTACTTTTGTCCTTTAGCTATGTCAATAAATTTTATACGAGTTCATGTTTCATATTTAACCATGTAACCATTGAATTTAAATGCACAAATAAAAAAAGTGTGTGTGTGTCAGCTACGACGCACGATTGGAGTTTACTCCTTACGAACGATAATTATAATATATATCAATTAGAAAAAAAGGGTAAATGAAACGCATCTGCTAAAATGATAAGAGAAACAAACATATATCTGTTTGTCTCTTTCTAAGTAACGCCTCAACTTTTCGTGTTACACTTGATTTTACTCCTCATAAAATTTCCGTACCGGGCCTTTTAACTCAAATCTATTCTTAAGAAGTAAACTCCAATAATAATTATTAGCGTTTTACTTGGAATCACTTCTATCATACTCTGTACTTATTTTAATACGAGTGTGCTACTTTCAGTTTAACCTTTGTGTTCAGATAAAGCTCACTTCAGTCACAAAAGTAGCAGTTTCCAAGATCAGTAGCTATCGATCCCTAAGTAATAAGACACGTTACATCCGCTTGTTTGTCCTGTATTCGAGCTAAGGTCCGCTTCTCAATTTATGTACAAAACACTGTGTTTGCACGGCGACGTACCATCCAATTCTCCCTAATCTGAGATATTGTGTTTGTAGGACGTGGAGCAGATTTCTAATAATATAAAGTCCCAAAACCTTGTTGATTCAACGTACGATTTCTCGGCGTCCCAGCGTTTTCTCGTATCTATTATGTTGGAATAGTGATTTTTTTACTTAACATAGTGGATTTGGTTATTTCTTTTTTGTTGTTACTTAGTTTGATTCGTCGACTCTTTTTTTTAGCTTTAATGATGCTTACGCGAATAATTTTATTGTATCTAGTATAGGTTCTTTTTATGGTAAGAATATTAGTGCACCCTCTTTTGCGTTTAATGAGTTAATTTGTGACTGAGTCCAAACAGACTTTAATTTGACTGTACGTTTGTTACGCGATTATTCGTCCAACAATTTTGATGAGTTTCTTTTTATCACCTCTGTGGTCTAGCGATCCAGCGTCAGACTTGACTCCTTGAGGTCCCGGGCAACAAAAAAAAAATTAAATGCATTTGTGCTCGGTTGGCGATAGGCTTGCCAACTATCACATTGTGGGATATAGTGTCTTCGTCTAGTCATCCGTGCTCTGGTCTTACCTCTGCTAGGGTGGAATGATAGAACATAGTTCCCAGGTTGTCCCATGGTAATTTAATCGTTTTCCGACTAGCAGCTTTTATGTCATCCCAAATATTGCTTACATTTTTAATGTCACTAATAATGATGTCGTCATTACTGTTATCATATACCTACTACCAAACACATTTGTCAACACATGACGTACAAATACTACGTAAAATTACATTATTCAAAGAACAATTTACTAGCATTATTCTATATTTTGATACTCATAATAAGGCAGATGTTTTGCTGAAACCTCATTGACTTACTTGAAGTTAGCATTAATCTACTATGGTCTCTTAAACATAGTTCAGATGTTTCTCAAACTGTTTTTATACCAGTCACGATGATTATTTTTGAACGTGACGCTGCCAAAAAAAAACGTTCCTGTTAGTGTTAAAGTTTTATTATTCTTAAATAAAAGCGTACAAGACTATGGAGTTTCGATCTTAAAAATTGTTCTAATACATTTTTTTACTAAAAGCACCATATTCGCTGTACAAAAGTTCATCCAAACTATGATGCCACTCTTTTTATGGGACTTAGTATCTTCGGCTAGTTGTGGGTACCCTGGTTGTGCCTCTGCCTA
>NJDC01000146.1:16571-29427 GCA_002245475.1 Calephelis virginiensis
CACCATGTTCGCTGTACAAAAGTTCATCGAAACTATGATGTCATTTTTTAATGCGGATGTAACATACTCATAATATGTCTGAGGGCTGCATCTCTGCTTATGTTGCGGAAAGTTCTGCGAAGAACAAATACATATATATATGTTTAGTTTAACACATGAATGTTCAATGTGTGATTTCCAATTGAAATGACCATCAATATGAAAGCCAAGAATCTTACATTCATTAACTTGCTTTATTCGCTTTTTTTATGATAATGGAAGGCTAACTAACAGGCAGATTTCCTGATGGTAAGAAATTCACGCCGCCTAGAGACAGCAAAGGTGGTGATGGCGCATTGCAAACCTAAGGCCGGAATGTTAGGCCTCGAGTAAAATAAAGTTTACCGGCTTACTCTCCAAACTGGAACACGTCAACGGCAAGCGTTGGACGTTATGGCGGCAGGAATAGGTAAGACGGTGGTACCCATCCTGGCGAGTCGCTGCGAAATTCTACCACCTAGTAGGATGTCACGGTGTTAGTGACGGTAAGCCTATGCTCGCCTTTTACGAGGACAGAAAGGCATATGGTCTATTCTGCAAAGGAGCCCGGACCAACACGGTGAAAATTTTGATACTTTGTTTTTAATGTTTCTCTCATAATATTGTAATGGGACACTTGCAACAGTTTTGCATCACGCATACTTGTTTTAAAATAAAAAGTATCTTCACGCCCATATCCCCGAAGAGGTAGGCAGAGGTACAACCAAGGCACCCACGACTAGCCGAAGACACTAAGTCCCACAATGTGATAGGTGGCAAGCCTATCGCCAACCGGGCACATTTCCAATCCCGACCAACATTTTTTTATAAGAAACTTGGAAAAATCCAATTTTTCTTTTTGTTGGCCGACCCGGGATTCGAACCCGGGACCTCATGCAGTCAAGTCCAACACCCGGACCGCTACACCGCAGAGGCGATCACTTGTTTTATTTTGTTAATTACCATTTGAAAACTTATTCCACCTAGTTTTTATTAAAACTCTCCCCTACTTTCCACATTTAACGCAACATCTTCGGCAAACATAAAGCACGGAGACATTAGATATATAAATACTAAGAATACGCTTTATATTTGGAATATAAAACTCTTTTCATCTTTTTTTATCAGATTTTGCACTCTTTTTATGGGACTTAGTATCTTCGGCTAGTCGTGGGTACCCTGGTTGTGCCTCTGCCTACCTCTTCGGGGATATGGGCGTGAAGATATTTTTTTTATCAGAGCATTTAGATATAGTATCGTTAATCCTGTAACTTTTTATTTCAATACACTTAATCTTACTCAAATTTCCTTTCCCAATTTACACAAGAAATTTAAGATATCCTTGAATATCAAGAAATCAAGTGAGGATTGGAGTAAATATATCGGGACTCCTTATCGCAAATTTAACAAAGGCATCGGGTGCGTTCGACAGACTTGAGAGAGGTCAGCGGGGGTCAGAAGATCCCGGGGATGGTGGGAGGTGGTGTCCAACGCACGGACCCCGGCCATCCGTCTAATGAGACACTCGTACCCGGGGAAACTGCTTTAAAATCTTTTCACGTGATTACCTTGTTTTCGAAATAGATGTTCTATTTGTTTTAGAAATGAAATGTCAGGTTGAGATTTTTACTCATATTGTTAACTAGCTTAAGTCCGTGGCTTCATTCATTTTAAAGCCCGGTTAAGTTGTAAAAACCGCGAGGTTGGCAACACATTAGACATTCCAAAAAAAAAAGCTTCATTCATGGGCAGTAAATTATAATATGAATTAGATTTTTAAGTAAACCCTTATATTATACTTAATGAAACTAAGGCCCCGTGTTGGTCTGGTCTCCTTTGCAGAATAGACCATCTGCCATCCTGCCCGGCACAAACAACGTGACAAACAACTAAGTGGTAGAGTGTCGCAGCGACTCATCCGGATTGGTACCACCACCTTACCTATTCCTGCTGCCATGACGTCATGACGTGTTCCGGTCCGGAGGGTAAGGTAGCCCGTAAACTTACTTTTGCTCGAGGCCTAACATCCCGACCTCAGGTTGGCAACGCACCATTACCACCTTTGGTGTCTCAAGGCGGCGTGAATTTCTTACCATCAGGACATCCATCTGCTTGGTTGCCTTCCAATAGCATAAAAAAAGGCAAAATTTCGATCATAATTTGTTATTTGGGTTTTTCTTCGTTACGTAGCAACAAACGGAAAAGTATCTATCCTTTTTTGCAACAACACATGGCACAAACTGCTCATAGAGATGTTGTAGTTTGAGCTCAGGTTGTAATTACTTAAAAGTATGTAATAATAAATATTCCTGGACAAGTTACACAAAGCGAATCGAAGTAAGCAAATTATATGCTTGGTTATGGGAGTTAGTCAACGATTCTAATACATAGAAATACTTAAATAGATACCAGAAAAAAATTGATAAACACCCAGACACATATAAACTGGAGTATTAGCGCCATCGAGAGAAAAAATGGTCGAAGTTTTTTCATAATTATTGAATTTCGTGTTAATATTGAATGAAATTAATCAATTTTGGTGGCATTTTGTACAATTTTGTTCAGTAAAAGTGCACAAATGAAATAATCATGAAGAAATAAGCGTATCGTGTGTTTCCTCGATGCCGCCAAATCTCACTATATGGGTTTGAGTAATGAGGCCACCACTTTACCCAAGAGCCTGACATGACTTACTGGCGTCTTATGACTGATGACTTATTATAATTTATTAAAATTTATGTAAAATTTGATGCAAATTTCTACTTGACTAATGGCAAAATACTAACGTGAAGGCCAAAACTCAAACAAAGAAAGAAACACATAGACCGTAGCTCAAAAATCATACGTTTAAATCCATGACAATACTTTCAGCATAATTTTCAATGCTGTCAGACCATATGGTGTGGGCGGGCTTGATTTCCGTTAGACGTTTCTAGATCACTACTCAATTACTCATAATATAATGTACTTAATCGCCTCTATGGTCTAGCTGTCCGACGTCGGACTTGACTTCTTGAGCTCCCGGATTCAATCCCCGGGTTGGGCAACAAAAAAATAAGAAATTGTGTATTTTCAATGTTCTGGTAAAAATAACAGTGTCCAGGACTAGATATGTGCCCGGTTGGCGATAGGCTTGCCACCTGTCCCATTGTGGGACTTAGTGTCTTCGGCTAGTCATGGATGTCCTGTTTGTGCCTCTGCCTATCACTTCGCGAATATGGGCGTGAAAATCCTTTTTAAATTAATAAAAACTTTTGTAAATGTTTTTTTTACATCGAAGAAGAAACAAACGCAAAGTTGGTTACTCGATGATAAGTAACAACCGCCGCTTCTAATATTTCCAGGAGCATCAAATACGTTGCCGACTTTTCAATACTCTTTTTTGAAGGTCCCTAAGTCGTTTTAATTTTCCATTAGTATTAAAAACATAAGTAAAAATCAAAAGGCCCCGAAACAGGCGTGCTTGTATGAAAAGGATAATAAATGTGAAGGAAGCCAGACAGGTTTGGCGGGATCGTGAGGTCTGGCACTCGATACTCTCTGCCTACCTCTTAAGTGACTTGGCGTAAAGATATGTATAAGTAAAAATCCTAATACTTAAAATATGCGTTTAAAAGATATGATGGCATAGACAGGCTGTGTGTGACTATCACACACACACACTACGCGCTCGCGCACCGCCAAACTTTTTGCATCGGGAGTTATTCTCGTATTTTACGCAAAATGTTCGACAAGAGATAATTAGATATGCAACTTGTGCACCCACGGATTATCAACGGTAATATTTGTAAAAAAATAGGTTCCAAACTTTTTTTTTAAATTAAGGACATTGTAAATTGTAGCTTCGGGCGTATGGTATAAGGCCGGACAGGCTTGGAAAATAAAACAAAAGTCAAACGTATCGTCTGAGCGCAATGTTGAGCCCACCGTCGAACTTTTACTAGACATAAAAGGCTACAACATTTTTGATATAATGCCATGGCTAAGTGTATAATGCAAACAAACATAAAATGCCACGATAATATTACATAATGATATTTGAAGCAGCTAGAAAACAATATTACATACTATATGATCACAGTAAAGAAACACAGGTAATAAAAGACGCAACACGTAAAATCTATGTTTTAAACTTCTATTCGCAGAAAAGGGTACTGTTTCGTAAATGTTAATTTAACTCCAAAAGTTGAATGTTTCAAAACAATACTCGTTCACTTCTGATAAGAAAGAACTAGAAAAAGTTTCAGAATTAAATCAGGAGATAGAAATCTTCAAGAGAAGTGACCGTTTGAATATTATCTCCGAGAAAAGTTTCCACACTAAGAACCGTTTTAATTTAGAAAAGAAAAACAATACAAACTTTGCTACTGAATAAAAATAACAAAATCAGAAAGCCTAATTCATTTTCAAAAGTGTATAATGTAACAAAGAGGAAGTTACTTTACTGTTTACGATTCGAGTACGACACGATTTGTTTTGACTTGTAATGAGATTTTATCATAAGACTAGAATATTTTAGAAGAGTTGATTCGATTTCGAAACTGAAATGAAAAACTTTTTGTTGTTTTGGATCCGCTTGTTTTATTGTTTCTTAATTACAATGTTCATATTTCTTTCATTTTGATTTAACGAAATTTCATACAGACAATACTTTATGTTTACGCCGACACCAAATTATCTAAAAGTGTCAAATTACTTTATGAAGTTTGTGCAGTGAATTTGTCATATTCAAAAAAAAAATATTGTATTTATTTTTAAAATTAATTAAAACTAATAGCTTGTAAAAACAAGAATTAAATCAATCTTGGCACATGGTTAATTGCTTAATTACATGCGAGTACCTACTCTTGTTACGATTTAGATCTTGAATGCCGATTTCTATCTAACTCCCAAAGTTTAACATTTTTTGAATCAAATACTGACTAGCTTTAAAAGTCTTTAGAATCATAAAATAAGGGTAGTTAAAATGCTAGCTTTGGCAACAACGACAGTTTTATAAATTTATCGGTAGAAACAATTGTATTGATAATGTTAATAAATTTAGAATCACAAAACATGAATTTGCAGTGTTAAATAAAAATAATTGTTTTCTCCGAGATCGGTGTCGAGAAACTCTGAAACCGATGTGTTTGTATGAAAAGAGTTATGAGTGTGGAGGAATGTGGTCAGGTCTGCAAGGATCGTGACATTTGGCACTCGACAATCTCTGCCTGCTTCGTAAGGGACTTAGCGTGAACACACGTATGTATGTAAATATAAAGAAGATCTTAAATATGGCAAAAATACCTCATCGTTCTCTTAAAAAAATTAATATAAATTCAAAAGCAAAGTTTCCTAATCTTATCTAAGTCAGTGAAACCCATATAAAAAATCTAGAGACATCATCAAACTGAGAAAGCTGAAGTTAAGGAGTTCATAATAATAAAATGAGAAAAGTCGCAACTTATAAAACCTCCAAGATAATCCGGAGGCCGAAATAAAATTAAAGAAAAATGTACCGAACAAAAAAGTTTTCCGACGATAGGCGTACCCCGCGACAAAACACATCGCTGGGATTAAAAGAGTTTTCAAACTTTTTCTTGGATATCCAAGGCGCAAAGATGAGACGGAATGTCTTAAAACGTTCAGACTTCATCTGTAGAAAGCTACGTTTCAGTAACGTCTTTCTTAAAGTTAGTCTTACGTTTGAGTACATGGAACTATTTTATAGTTGGAGAACTTGGTCCACAGCATTTATATTGGTTTTGTATGTAACCATTAGATGGGTTTTACATTGGCTGCTTTTATCCAAAAACAATATAACACAACTCCGTCTAGGCAGTTTAGAAGTGAACACTTTTTAAGCACTTCATAAACTGAAATTAATCAGAAATCAACTTTAAAGTTTCATCACACATTCATGAGTTTGCTGAATCATTTCACTAATGCAATTCAGTCAAAGAAGATGATAAATTTCTTTAAATACAGGTCTAGGTAATTGTTACCTACTATGTATATAGCAGGTATCACTATCAGCGCAACATTACGCTTATTATTGTTTTTTACTATACTAGATTACGTATGTTTTTTTCCATTAGGAGGTCTGAATTTTGTATAAAAAAAAAAAACACAATCACACTGACACTAATGAAACTAAGTTTTCCAACTAATTACCATCTTTAAACGGATCAAAGTTTTAAAGAATTATTACAGAAGCAATGTTATTTAATTAACTAGAGATATTTTCTGTATCCACTACGTAATTCCGTCATTAATAGTTATCAAGACAGTTTCATTTATTGCAGACATCCAGAACAGTGTTAAATCTCCTTTATATCTGATACGTAACATTTTAAGGCTCTTTTCATTTGTCTTATTTTGTTTTCAACTTAGTTGCCTGCCAAAGTTTTCTGATAGCGCGGAGGTAAAAGAATTTCCCATTAAAAAAGGACAACGTCCCGGATTGTTTTCTGTAAACAATTCTTTTAGTCTTTTATTGGTTTTATTGGGCACGTGTGCCAAATTCGTAGGATTCTTTGTCGCTGGAATGGAATTGTTTGGTTATATTAATTACAAGACAAAAGAATCGTTAAGATCCACTAACATGCCGACATTGGTGTTATTACTTTTTGGGTGGATAAGCTTGGCTCTTTGATCATTCGATTAGCTTTTGTTTTGGAGGAACAAACTACTTGAAATTTTATTTATTGTAAAGATTACCACAGAAAGTAGAAATAAATGAGAATCGACAGAAAATATCTTAGGTGACGTGTTTTAGTCTTTTTTTTATTCGTTCGTTGGTTGTTGATCTAATGGCATTGCTGTTGGTGTCAGTATATAAGCAAGAAGTTCTGCTTGTCTCTTTATTTGACGTTATGCAGAACCGAGTACCAATAATTAAATAAAATAAATATCCCTGGACAAGTTAAATAAATTGAATCTAAAATCAAAGTAAGCAAGTTATATGCTTGATATATACATATAAATAGAAATACAACACAATACATACAATACATAGAAATAATTAAATATTATATCCCAGAATAAATTTAATAAGCACCCAGACCCGGAAATACAGACATCTAAATGTTCATCACACCAATGCCTGCACCCGTCGGGAATTGAACTCGAGCCTCGCGGTTTGTCGGTGTAGTTAGGCGTGTACGCTAGCCACTCGACCATCAAGGCGGTCAAAATTACCAAGTATCACAAACTTTGCAAACCTGCTTAGATTTCCTTACATTCGCTAATTAGTTAATAGAAACACGCCCTTTTCGGAAATACTTTTTCAATTATAATACACATTTTTCTATTAACTGTTTTAAAGTTTTCAGAAAATTGTTATTTTATACCCCTAACAATATCATTTTACTCAACGCATTTTATACTTTCCCTAATTTATACTCGTCTGCAGATAGCATCTCTAGAACAGAAAGTAGTCTGTGACATTATACAATACAAGCAACAACACATTACTCTACAAGAAACCCCTCCGGTTTGGTCCGGCCTTCTGTACAAAATAGACCATGTGCCTTCCTGCTAGGCAGGTCCTAAAACTAACACTGTGACATCTGATTAGGTGGTAGAGTTTTGCAACGATTAGCACGGATTGGTTTCACCGCCTTAGCTATTTCTGCCTCCATAACGTCGGTGCTTGCCGTTGACGTCTTCCGGTTGGAGGATAAGGTAGCCGATAAACTTACTGTTTTGCTTGAAGTCTAACACCCCGTTCTTAGGTTGGCAACGCACCATTACCACCTTGAGTGTCTCTAGGCGGTGTGAATTTCTTATCAGCAGGAAATCCGTCTACTTATTTGTTTTCCAATATCATGAAAATGAAAAAAAAGAATATTTTTTTTTATAGGAATCACAAGTATATTTTCATACGTCAATTTTTCTTATACTAAATACATTTTTCGCTAACAACGCAACCCTAACAAAAACTTCGTTATAAATAGCAATTTTAAAACAAATGCAGAAATCGTGATAGCTTCAATAAATGCGGATGGTAAGAGCTTTCCTTAAAAAAAGAATATTTAATTTTTTTTTATAGGAATCACAAGTATATTTTCATACGTCAATTTTTCTTATACTAAATACATTTATCGCTAACAACGCAACCCTAACAAAAACTTCGTTATAAATAACAATTTTAAAACAAATGCAGAAATCGTGATAGCTTCAATAAATGCGGATGGTAAGAGCTTTCCTTCATTTGTATCGGTTAGATTTAGTAAGGTGGAGTGCAGAGTTTTCTCACGTTCCCTTTTATCTTATTTTAACTTGACAGCAAGATGAAAAGGTTATGTGATTAACATTCCGTACCATTTGTCGTTCCGTTTTAAATATTAAATTTTACCGTCACGTTAGTTCTTCAGCTACATTCCTTTTTTCGATTTTCTTCTAACTTTTTTAAGTTTATATTTGGTAAAATGTATGTTGTTTTCTACCTTGTACTTTTTATTATTTAGATGTTCCGCGTTCTTTGTTGTTATAAATCATATTAAATTTTTTTAAAGAAAGAAACACTTGTACTGTTTTACTTATCACTTATAATTTATTAGGTACTTTGTAATTAGTAGCCTACCGGTTTCGCTTATACAGCATCATCAGGGCTAAAACTTAAACTTGTACTGTTTTACTTATCATTTATAATTTATTAGGTACTTTGTAATTAGTAGCCTACCGGTTTCGCTTATACAGCATCATCAGGGCTAAAACTTAAACTAGTTTCGACCAACTAGTTAATTGATAAGTAAAACAGTACAAGTGTTTCTTTCTTTAAAAATATGAATATTTGGAAGTTTTACCAAGCGCCGACGATGGAAAATATCAAATTTATAAATCATAATTATTTTTCTAAATTTCAAAAGAAAAATCCGACGTTTTCAACTTTTCATAAAAATCGACAAGTCCTGTCAAAAGGGCAGAGCTTTTTAAAGAAAGAAACATTGAAAAGACTAAAGTACAGCAAATATTATACGGACAATACCTTACAAGTACAAATATTTTTCTTCGAATATGTAAGGTTCATAAACAATTAACGACATTTTTATTCGTAGAACTAACTACCACTACAATGATTTTAGAATTTCACAATGTCGTTAAGGTCAACTAAATTTAAAATGATAGAGCCTAAAACGTAGCGAGATTCATATTTAAAATTGGAATACCAAGAGCTAAAAAAGTAATTGTTATAGAAGCAACACAACTGCTTTTTTCTTTTATATATTTTATATCTATTCAAATATTTATAAAAGGTACAACATTCTTTCATTGTTATACATATATAATAATTTTAATATTATACTAAATATATTTAAATCTTTTCGGTATTAACTTTCATCAATAAACTTTGAGTAGCAAGTGAAGTGCGTAAGATATTCTCAACCTTAAATAAAAACACAAATTATATTATACTAAAAACCATCTCCATTGACGCTTAAAGCCGAAAGCGCCTTTTCCAATCCCATTAAGTGTACCTCGAAAATTTACCCAAACAATGGCTTTGAAGGATTAATTAAACCTGCACTTTTATCGAACTCGAAAAAGTTATAATTAACGAGTGTCCAATTTTGTCGGCATAATTTAAGGTTTGGAAATATTAGGACGTGCTTTGAGAAAGAAATGGCCCGGCTATTGTCCTTGAGAGTTCAGTACGTTTTTCCTCCTCGGAATAAGTTTGGGTGCTGTTCTTCATCTTGCTTAGAAGCTCTAGATAATTTTATTTTAATTTGTTTCAAATATTTGTAATAAAAACTAACAAAAATAAGAAAATACCAATAAAAAGATGTCGAGAAGTAACGAAAAATGTCAATATTTTTAAACAAAAAAAAATGAAAAATGTCAAATTCAAATACTAACTTACATTTAGTAAAAGCCTAATACACTTTTTTTTATGATATTGGAAGGCAAACAAGCAGACGGATTTCCTGATGGTAAGAAATTCACGCCGCCTGGAGACACCAAAGGTGCCAACCTGAGGCCGAGATGTTAGACCTCGAGCAAAAGTAAGTTTACCGGCTTACCCTCCGAACCGAAGCACATCAATTGCAAGCACTGACGTTATGGCGGCAGGAATAGGTACGGCGGTGGTACCAATCTGGTCGAGTTGCTGTGAAACTCCACCACCTAGTAGGATGTAACGGTGTTAGTGACAGTAAGCCTAACTCGCCTTTTACGAGCTGCCTGGCAGGAATGTAGATGGTCTGTTCTGCAAAGGAGCCCGAACCACCACGGAGAAAACATTTAGTAAAAGCCTAATTAACTCCTTAAAAGATTGCCAAATGTAATTTATTTGCAATGTAGTGTATTTAGTTTGTAGTCTCACTTCGGTGTCACAATAATACCTATAAGACCTCAGCATGCATAGATTAAGGAGCCACAATGGCCGTAACAAATAAAGCTCTGAAACCAGGCCATTTGTCAATGACACGGCAACTGAAGCCACTTCCCAAGGGCCACTTCCAGACATGCAAATAACCATTCTTTCTACCCTTAAGTGGATAGTTTAGCAAGGTGATTTTAGCTGCACAGATAATTAATATGGTAAGAAGAATAAGGTTGTAACTTAAAACTTCTTAATTGAATTCTTCTTATGTATTTCTTTAATGAATAAATTGTCATTATTGATTTCAAGATTATTCAGCGTACAATGCGTATACCATACTTGTGTATATACAATTAACTCATTCTTTAATAAAATTAAGGTTCATAAAAGTTGTTCTATGTTTTCATAAACTTTAATTTTGTTATAAATTGAGGAACTCTGTTTCTTTGTATCATGTCTTTACTGTCAAACTCTAAACCTATTGTGGCATAATTTGACCTTTAAATAAATATTTTGAACCCTTAAATAAAACGGTTAATTTTATTACATACCTGTAAGCAACAATTCTGTATCAAGAAAAATTAATGTACCTTTAATTTCATTTCATTAAGACGAAATTAATAAAAAAAATGACAATGCTTCTTTGCTGTATAGTTCAAATTGACAAAATATCTTATCTTTATATCAAACTAGCTGCTACCTGCGGCTTCGCCCGCGTTTTCACAGAAACCCGGTGTTCGATCGGGATTAAAAATAGCCTATATGTTAATCCAGGTCACGATCTATCTGTCTTCCAAATTTCAGACAAATCCGTTCAGCCATTCGAGCGTGAAAGAGTAACAAACATCCATACACCCATACATACAAACTTTCGCATTTATAATATTAATAGGATGAAATTAATAAAAAAAAGACAATGCTTCTTTGCTGTATAGTTCAAATTGACAAAATATCTTATCTTTATATCAAATGTATTGATAGATTTATCAGTTTGTAAAAATAAGTATGACCGCCTCGTTGGTCGAGTGGCTAGCGTACATGCCTAATTACACTGACCAACCGCGAGGCTCAGGTTCGATTCCCGACTCGGGCAGACATTTGTGTGATGAACGTTTAGATGTCTGTATTTCCGGGTCTGGGTGTCTATTAAATTTATTGTGGTATTTCTATGTATTGGTATCGTTGACTAACACCCATAACACAAGCATATATTTTCTTACTTTGGGGTTAGAAAAAAAAGATAAGTCAGATAATTAATAATTCATTTAGTAAACGCTTGCTGCACTATTTATATCCTCGTAAGCAATAAACCGGCTTGAATTAAGCAACAGTAAATTAGTAGTAAAGGATATCGGCCTAGCACGTACATATATTAACGTGGTTAATGATATTGCCGAATAAACCAAGCCAGCTCGGGGACCGTTTCCTTTAATTGCCGGCTAGTAGATTGTTTTTGTACTTTCAGGATTTTTTTTCATTTTGATATAAATTTAGGATTCCCTTACTTTGTTTATGTTACAAGATAGTGAAAAGTGGGTCTCTCGTTGGTAAGAGACCTACGTCACTTATAAACACTTTAATATTACTGCCTATTGGTGCGTCGCTATCATATAGAACTGAAATAAAGGTTTTTACATTGGAAGATTAGCAATAAACACCTTTATATAATAATGGAGTAGCTAACGTATTGTATATTCAAAGTCCAAAAACCAAAACTTTTGATAGTAAAAGACTTTAGATATAAGATATCTTATTATATATATGATATAAGATAGCTTATTTCTAAGTTCAATGGTTTATATTGTTTATGTTACTGGCTTTTTTACATGTCAGAAAAATGGCGTGTTGCTGACACAGGATGAAAAGTATTTGACGTAAAGTAGTACTAATTGTCCTACTCTCCAAACTGAAACATGACCGTGGCAAGCACTGACGTTGAGCAAAAATACTGAAATCTTTTGTATCGTACGCATGACCATAGACTAAGCATATTCTACTACCTACTAGTGGAGTTATTCTACAATTATCAGTATCACTCAGTTTCGCCTGCGCCTGGCTTCTACTGCACCGATTTTGATGAAACAAAGCCTATGTCACTCAGGGACAATGTAACATTATAAAGGTGAAAGAATTTTTGAAATCGGTTCAGTAGTTTCGGAGCCTATTCATCTCAAACAAATAAAAAATCAAACCTTTCCTCTTTATAATACTAGTATAGATATAATTACGACATTTCACTGTCCACTTTATCTATTGATAGGTAAGAATACACATCTAACTCCATAAACCATCCACCAGACTCAGGTTCTATTCCCGACAGGGTCAGGCATTTGTGAGACTCACACACCTGTCTGTATTGTAATGTTTAAATAACGACTGTGTTTTGCTTTGTCCTATAAGGACCTGGAGGTTATCGGGGAATAACTTGCAGTTAATTTAATATTCACATGTCACATTGTCGGGGACTTAGTGTCTTCGGCTAGTCGTGTGTGTCTTGATTGCACTTCTCCCTACCGCTTCGGGGATATG
>NJDC01000146.1:39265-53115 GCA_002245475.1 Calephelis virginiensis
GTTTGTGGAGATAAACCATAAATAAAACGGTAATAAAAAAAATCTCTAAATGAAATTTCCTTTCCTTCTTACTTTATTAGTTCTCTCACTTCTATTATTACTCCTCAATGCAACTGATCTTCAGCTTTATTTAACGAAGACTTTTCTTGGGTAGCTCATATCAATATCGTCAGTTAATTTTCTCACTTGCCTTCGCAGAAACATTCTTGTCCGTATCTACCGTAAACTACCACTTCTTCTAAACCTAGCCAAACAAGAGAAAAACGACAAAACAAAAACAAAACGTCTAAAGCTAACTAGTGGTAGAACACCAGTACCTAGTAAAAGCTAGTACCCAGTACTATAATAACTCCTGTATTGATAGCATTCTTTATTGTGAATTTCTTCCATGCACAGTTAGCAGAAGCATATTCACTCTTGTTTTAAATACTTCCTGGTTATACCGTTCTGTAATCGAAAAAAATGCATGTAATCGACTTAAACAAAAAAAGGATTGTGTGGTTTTATGAAACCGCGGTAAAAGTAAAACTTTTTTAACTATAACTATAAACTATAGACGCTGCCATATTAGCCTCGGCTGCTCTGACATCAACGTTACGCAACATGCGACACACAGACCAAAAAATTTGAGACAATGTAATAAAAGTTTCACTTTAAAAATCATTAGTTCAAGTACCAAAAGTAGAGTAGAGTAAAACAGAGTGTAATGACGAAACAAATATCAGCATTGAGATGTGAAGACCCGTTCGCGCACTGGTAGTTCCAGAAGTTTTCACATTTCCAAAAGCTATAAAATAATAAACTGATTTCCAAAATGTTTATTTAAAACACTTTAGCAAAAATAATCTTACTAACGGTTGCTAGTAAAATCTTGAATTGTATTTATTTTGACTAGCGTTAGATCTCCTCAAAGATTTAAGGAAAGAACAAATTTTAACGTAAAATTGGATTTTATCGTCTTTCTCTCAGCCCTTCATGTTGATCACCTAAATATTGGACGATTAAGTGTTGATGGAAAATATGTGGTCATCCTAGGAGATGGACCTAGGTTGTGGAACCGAAACGCCTCGTTCTTAAAAAAATGAGAAGATTTTTTTCGATTTTAGCTTCGTACACGTATATTATTTTGTGAACGTAATATTTAACAAGTAGCGTAGTCCAGCGCTGTATTTAAACTTGGTTCCCTGTGCAGGGGCCCCTATATTTCGTGCTATTTGCTCACGTGGCCCCTAGCCGTGATTAGCAAACGAAGCCCGTGCAACGTCTTACTTCCCTAATCTATACAATACTTTTCCTTAGCTAAAGATTAATGTCTCACCATTTTGCCCCAGTTTACCCGTACTCGGCTTAAAGTATGAGCTTTTAGCGGATTTAATATAATATAATTTTTATTCAAGTAGTGAATAGTAATATGAAAAACAAAAGTATTTTTTTTTATTTCCATCATGCAAAAATTATATTAAATCCCCTAAAAGCTCATACTTTAAGCCGAGTACGGGTAAACTGGGGCTAAATGGTGAGATGGTGAGTACTAACCTAAAGTTCGAAAAATATTTTTGAAATTAATATTGTATGCCCCTGTTACTCTAGTATAGCTTTTCAATACTTGAAAAAATTACAAGGGCCATGACTACGTGGGAAGTCGTAGAGTCTTTACAACGTGATGCAAATTAAACCCCTAAGAGGGTATTGAAAAGTATATGCTAAAGGCTACAAAAATGTAGTAAGTTGTTGGTAAATAAATCTTACGATTTGCTTGTTTAATTTTCTTGTCAGATATTTTTTTGGGTTTTATTTGAAATATCATCACTTTTAATTTTTTTTGCGTTCATTTATAAAATGGAACTGTCGCAACCTTTTACATTTTTAGTCAAAGTTAGTGTCAAAGTCAATCAATTACAAAACGCCAAAATTGCCACAATATACAAATACAGCATCCCAGATTTCACGATCAAATATAAAATGAGCATATTTTTTAGACATAGAATTTTACAGAATTAATTTAATCAAAACAACATAAACAGATACGCGTGCCAAAAGGGTAAGGGTAACACCTGATGTCCTGAGTCATTGACAAAATCTAGTAAATACTCATATTATTATAATGCAGATCGTTCATGACTTGTATCAAACAAGAAACAGAAACGCTCGCAAAATTAATTGTTGCGTTTATGTCGCGCACACCCTTCGGTCTCTCTTTGAAAAATCATCTCTCATTGTGCGCTAGTCGCCAGATTTATTATGTTTTAAGTTGCCGGTGCTTTTGACGAGGTTAAGGTTACTAGTGCAACTTATCTTTGTTGAAAACTACACAACAATCAATATATCACTGCTTTTTGTTTCATACTCGATAGAGAAAAAAAAGAAAACTACAACGATTGTGGAATGATCTTTGATTTAACGTAAGCATTGCTTTTTATGGTACAGGAAGATAAACAGGTATACAGTTTTCCTAATGGTAAGACGCGCCATACACTTATGATAGTAATAATTTTGGTGTTTTGCTAATATCCAAAAGAACACTAATATGGCAAATTAAAACTCGCGACTATTAATTTCTAACAGTTTTTATCCTATCTATATATTAAATAGTTACCGTACTCCTCCGAAACAGCTTTACTGATTTTCACCAAATTTTAAATGCATATTTAGTAGGTCGTAGAATCGGCAGCTATCTATTTTTTATACCCTTAAGTAATAAGGGTGAATCATCCCAATTTTTTTACTAAAATGACATTAAAATTAATAGCAGAACTATGTTTGCGGGTCAGCTATTTTATTTCCAATGAAACAAAGTTTCTAGAATTTGGCTATGTGCACGGTTGACAATAGGTTTCCCACCTATCATATCGTGGGACGATAATATGGTCGGTTGTACCTCTGCCAAAATGTTTTTTGTTCTTATTTTTTGAGATCTTTTAATCGCTTTGCTTGTTTGTTCGTAATTTGTTCCTTTGTTATCTTCTTTGTAATTTATTTATAATAGTAGCTATTTTCTTGTAACATGAATACGTTTAATTACAGCAAACCCAATATATACAAGATATGTAGTATTATAAGTTGATTCATGTTAAGGATATTTCAAAGGCTAGGATGGAGCTACATTGTTCCGCATCCATGTAATACAATAATGCATCTTGTCAAAGCTATTCCTGACTGATAATTAGAGATATTAATAACCTAATATGTCTACGTGGTGATTTGATTATTATTACTATTTCGTCATAATGCTGTTAATATTCAAACTTGGACGTACCTACTTCGCTTTTGTTTGGAAGGAAATCGAAATGAAGATTTTTTTCATGATATTGGAAGGCAAACAAGCAGACGGATTTCCTGATGGTAAGACATTCACGCCGCCTAGAGGCACCAAAGGTGGTAATGGTGCGTTGCCAACCTGAGGCTGGGATGTTAGGCCTCGAGCAAAAGTAAGTTTACCGGCTACCTTACCCTCCAAACCGGAACACGTCATAACGTTATGGTGAGGGACAAGTTGACATATTCAAGTCTTTATTACAGTGCAGTACAAATTATATTGTAAACTAAAACCTTGGATTACTTCAGTCTGTATTTGTTAATGAGAAGGTAAGTGAAAGATCAATCTTTTAATTTTTTTATTTTGTTTATGTTTTATTCTATTTAAATTTAAATATTTATTCTAATTAAATACGTCTTATACATATTTATTTGATGTAAAATAATGAAAGCTGAGAACATTTAAGGTATTTAAAAATATCTCGAATATTAATATGACTTTATTATCAATTTTTTTAGCAGTATGCCTTTTTATGTAGTATTTTTAGTATTAGTAAAATATGTTAACTTCATTAAAATCTGTAAAGTAGTCTTCACCGAAGAACATGTTATGAGTTAAAGCTTTGTGGACTACCTTGCAATCGTAGGTCAATAATTCTACAATGTATTTCAATAATTATACGTTTCATATTGGAAATGATATTCAACGGTACGTTATAAACAGAATATCATATTTTGAGAAGCAAAGGCTAAAATTACATTGATAATACGAAATCCTTTGGGTTCTATTTGCTGTATAAGTTAAGAACTGTTCTTATCTGTCTAAATTTCTGTATATTATGTATTCTAAAAGAAAATATTTCTACGTAGTGTATACAGAATACATAATTAAAAACGAGCAATATTCTAATTTGTGTCGGTTTGCCCTTGCACTTGTCATGCAAAAAGTACTAAACGGATTTCACCAAATTTTGTGCAGCCTCTGTGGTCTAACGGTCCGGGTGTTGGACTTGTCTGCATGAGGTCCTGGGTTCGAATCCCGGGTCGGCCAACAAAAAGAAAATTGGATATTTCTAATTTTCTCATAAAAAATGGTGGTCGGGATTAGAATTGTGCCCGGTTGGCGATAGGCTTGCCACCTATCACATTGTGGGGCTTAGGATCTTCGGCTAGTCGTGGGTGCCTTGGTTGTACCTCTGCCTACCTCTTCGGGGATATGGGCGTGAAGATACTTTTTGTGCAGCTCAGAACCCAAATTCAGGATGATTTTTATTCCGGGAAAACCAGAGCTGTTGAACAGCTAATGAATAATAACATCTTATCAGCCAACGAAAAATCGTAGGAGTTTCTTACATACCAAGTGTTCATTTATACTCTCTTACTTACTTATACTAATTATACTCATACCGATATTTCGATAAGCGATCATTCAGCGCTTTTTAAGTTGTACTTAATAAAACGTTTTTAGTTATTTAATCAGACGACATAATAATAAAAATTGAAGCCGGTTTTGTACAATGTCATTGCGTTTAAATGATTATCAATATCAACCGAACCCTCACAGATGTGACCACATATAAAATTTGTACTCACATCTAGATTTGTTTGAAATGGGCCCTTGATTGCTATGAAATGTTGTTATCCTTTTAGAGACCCGCAAACCTCTATCACAATGGATTTAAGTTCTATATCGCTCATCAAGTTTAGCGTAGTGGTGACCCCTTCGGTCTGGTAATAAGAGGATGAAATGTTTGAACGATTGTTTTTTTTTCACGGCGTATGGCTCGGTAGCGTTTGATATGATAATTTCGTTAATAGGATAAGAGTTTTCGTGTGCACGCATTCTGATATTGGGCCTTTGGGCTTGACAGATTATGTTTGCTCATTGCCAACTAATTTACACTTCATTACATATGAAAGTATGTAAAATAGGTGGTGTTGGTGTACGGCTACCTACTTGTTAGTTATTTAATTTGTGGAATAGTTATTTATCTACAACGTCCCACACGTTGTTCCGTGTTCCGGACTACTTTAAAAAATATAGGTACTTGGATAACTTGTCTACCTAGTAGATTCAAGGACGCGAGCGCGAGTTTTTTTGTCATTAACACCTTGACTGGATGATAGAGTTTTGCGATTACTTGATACATACCCTCCATTTTTTTCTGCTGCCGTAATGTCATTGCTTGGTATTATCGTGTTTTAGTCAATGGATAGGGTAGCTGATAAGCTTATAAACTCATGCAAACGGTTTATTATAACTCATTAAGGCTACGCGTAAGAAATCGTCTGCGTGTTTGCCTTCTAATCTTAGACAAAATTTTACTAGGTATTGCCAGCAGCTTCACCCACGTTTATTTAGTGTTATCCTATTATGATAAAAAAACACATATATTACTGTCTATAACATCAATGAACAAGCATAAAGATTTTTTTATGGGAAAAAACAAGCATGTATTATCGACAACACAGATATTTTAGGTGCGTCGCTGTCCTCTCGTCAGAGTGCAAGACTTATAATGCAAGTCTGCCGGCTAGCTTACTGGTCTGGAACCTAGCAGCGTCATAATGACGGCAGGAATAAGAAGGGCAGTGGATTAACCTGCTTAATTTAAGCTCGCCTCTTATAAGCTGCCTAGCAGGCAGATGGTTTATTCTACATAGCGGACCCAAGCCGACCGATAATTAAAAAAAAAACACTTGTATATTTTATTACTTTTACTTTTTTTCTATAGATTGTGAATAATTTTATATTGTGTTGGTTATGATAAACTAGCATAATATAACATAGTAGTTTCTCATCGGTACGATATAGCCCTGGATTCAGTTAGGGTTAGAAGGGATCCATAACAATATTATGAGCCTGTGTCTTGGCATAGGGTTGGGATCCCTTGAAATGTAAATATGGTCATAAAAAGGGACGCAGATAAGCGGACCTTAAACTCATATAAACTTCAGAAAGGGTGGTCAACACCTTCAACTAAAGTCACTGGTTATTTAATGATGTTACATAATATTATATTTATTTATGTTAGCTATTTTCCTCTATCACATCAGATTAAATCTTAAAAATCGGCCAACTGCCAGTCTAACTCACGGAGAGTTCAGTACAAACCAATTTAACACCTCTACGTGTTCATGAGGAACTTTAAAAGAGGTAGTAACTTTAAAATTATTAAAAACAATTTTCTTATATGATGTAACTAAAACCTTGCAATTTTCGCAATTTATCCTTTACCTGTGCTTTGAGACTTTGCTTTGTAACAAATTTCAAAATTTTGAATTTAAGGAAGTAGGTTCTGATTCCCTCGCTATTTTCAGAAATTTGCAGTATTTTGTGGCATAAACGGCTATATTTTTTGGAAGCGTTGGCTTAGAAGTTTGGATTTTTACAACTTAGACCTGAGTATTTGGTAAAGATATCAAGGTAAATTGTATATCCAATACCCAGGCCTAATGTTCCTTGGAGCTCCAAAAAATCAAACTCTGAGCCTGCGCAATCGAAAGATACATTTATTGCGCCATTTATCGCGAAACTTACGCAAATGTTCGATACTCGTAATCGGTGCTCAAACCTATAGGGCACTTCTCGTGAACTCATAATCTTGAGATATGGTACGAAGCAACATCACACAGTTAAAGGAAAATTACAAAAAGTGTTTTTTTTTTGTACGGAACGCTAGGTATGCGAGTCCGACTCTCACTTGGCCAGCTTTTATTGTTTTATACACTAGGCTTCTCGTGGAAGAGATAGTCAAATTTAAAATTAAGCTGCAATTCATACACACTTTTTTTAGATTAACGCTTGTACTTTTCCACTACACACTTTATTTAATACTTTATATTTCGCTATAGCCAGCCGGTTTTCACTTATTACAGCTTCAAAAGGGCTTTATAACTAAAGATAAAAAGTCTGTTTTAATTTAACGTTCAGTACCTATTTGGTTGGCTTTAGCATAACATAAAGTATTAAATAACGTGTATAGTGGAAAAGTACAAGTGTTTACCTAAAAAAAGTGTGTATACAATGGAATTCTACCAAGTGCCGACGGTAACAAGTGTACATTCTATTTTGCTGCAATCCTTAATGCGTTGTCTGGTTATTGTTACATTTTTTAAGAGGTGTTTCGAAACTTCTAAAGCAAAGAGAGAGATATAAAGTATTACATTGCATACATAACGACTCACCGCAAAAAACATAACCCTTGTGTTCCGATGGGTAAAAACCAACTCATTTCCTTACTTCTGAGCAATAACCAGAGGTTAAATTTAAAATTGAAGCATGTTAAACTTCTGTAAATCCAGCTAATGATGGGGAGGTTGGGGTAGAAGCACCCTTAGTATTTTGGCTACTCCATGGGGTAATTAATGGTATGTAGAATTTTTTCGCTGTATTATAATGATGAGGCACTTTTCCTGTTGGGCCTTTTGATTAAGATTTCCACTTTAATATAAATGGGGTCGCGTTGGAAAAGTTCAAGTGAATCGTCATTAATTTTGTACTTTTCTGTATATATTTTGCTAATTTTGGTGTCAACATTTTATCAATCGTCATCCGCCGATGTGATCTAGTGGTTAGCGTACACGCCTAAAGACGCCCATCGACGAGGCTGGTGTTTGATTCTCGAATTTTGTATTTGCTATAAATATTGGTATTTCTGAATTTAAGTGTTTGCTTTGGTAATTAAATAATAGATGTCAATATTAGCTCGCGTCATGCGACCATCATGTGGATGCGATCCGTGAAGATATATACTACTACTGCACGATTTCTGCAAACCTACTTATCTGTCTTTACAATACAAATATAACCAACCGTGGTTATTTTATTTTCTTCGTGTTAGTCCGGGTTCTAGGCCTTCATGGCAGGTAGTTTGTAAAAGGCGAACCTAAGCTTACCGTCACTAACACCGCGACATCCTACTAGGTGGTAAAGTTTCGCAGCGACTCGCCCAGATTGGTACCACCGCCTTACCTCCTCCTGCCACCAAAACGTCTGTGCTTGCCGTTGACGTGTTCCAGCTCGGTGGGTAAGGTAGTTGGTAAACTTGCTTTTGCTCGAGGCCTAACATCCCGGCCTCTGGTTGGCAACGCACCATTACCACCTTTGGTGTCTCTAGGCGGCGTGAATTTCTTACCATTAGAAACTCCGTCTGCTTGTTTGCCTTGCTATAAGTATAACATAATACAAAAATTGAAACTGCGACTAAACTAAATTTAGATTATCTGCCAGTATTAACCTTAGGATTTTCTTGTTGTTACAATTTCAGAAAATCTATGAATATCGATATTATTATTGTTACAGGTAAGCTTTATGAGAATGGAATGAACTCGATGAAGGTAATTATAATCTAATAAGAGCTCTTTCGGTAGGAAAGATTTTTTTTTCATAAATCAAGTCGAGAGCCCAAATTATATTAGGTATCTTTACGTCCATATCCCCAAAGGGTAAGGCAGAGGCACCACCAGGGCACCCACGACTAGCCGATGGCAATAAGTCCCACAAAGTGATAGGTGTCAAGCTTATCGCCAACCAGGCACATTTTTTATTAGAAAATTGGAAAAACCACATTTTCCTTTTTTTGTTGCCTGACCCGGAAATTTAACCCGGGACCTCATGAAGTTAAATCCAACACCTGGACCGCTAGGCATCAAAGGCGACAAATTATGTGATAAGTATTAATTTAAAAATAATTTACGATAAACAGAATTACATGCGAATAGCAGTATTATCGTGTAAATCTTAAAAGTAGTAGGAACCAAAAAAAAAACGTACGCTTGAAATAAAATCAATATCTAACACCGTTCACACTATGCTTGTGCGCTGGTGTTTTAATCAGAGACATTTATTGCTAAATTAAAACTAACGGCTGCACTCAGGGACACCAGTAATATTTAAGATATAATTTGTAAAGAAAATATCAACTAGATGATTGATTAAAAGATAATAGACGTCCCTGAGTGCAGCCACAATTGTAGAATCTCTTCTATTCCAAAATCTGTATCAGTTTGAGTAGTTAAAAAAATAAGTACCTATCCGACACTTTGCAATTTCTGTAGTTGTTTAATCTCGCTTTTATGTTACAAAAATTACATAATATTCTCTTTGTAGCAAATCAGACTAGGTCACTAAATGGAAGTCAGTATTTATTATATATCTCACTAGCTGTCGCCTGCTGCTTCGGCCACGTTTTCACAGGAACCCGTTTTGCAATCGGGATTAAAAGTAATCTAAATGTTAGTCCAAGTCACAATCTATCTGTGTTCCAAATTTCAGACAAATCCGTTTGGCCATTCGAGCGTGAAAGAGTAACTAATATCCATACATACATACTTACAAACTTTCGCTTTGAGTATATTCTGTACTTTAAATATAAAATCAAGTGCTGTTAATTAGTATCATTGATTCTCGGAAAAGTTGTAACAGATTCAAGATTGTGAAAGTTCAGCAAAAGGTATAAAGGGTAAGGGAAATGAAAATCTGCGAAGAAAATAGGAAAAACCAATTATTTAAAATGTTAATGTCGCGTGAAACTAAGTGTGCTGTAAACAGTTCGTATTATGTTTAAAATAAAAAAAAGTATCTTCACTCCTATATCCCCAAAGAGGTAGGCAGAGGCACAACCAGGGCACCCACGGCTAGCCGAAGATACTAAGTCCCATAATGTGGTAGGTGGCAAGCCTATCGCCAACCGGGCCCATATCCTAACCCGAGCAACATTATTTTATTAGAGAATTTAAAAAACCCAATTTTCTCTTTGTAACCCGACCCAGGATTCGAACTCGGGACCTCTTGCAGTCAAGTTCAACAGTGAACCGCTAGACCACAGGGGCGATATGTTTAAAATAGTGCCTTGTTATGTTTAAAATAGTGCCTTGTTATGTTTAAAACAGTGCCTTGTTATGTTTAAAATAGTGCCTTGTTATACCTATTATTTTCAATTCTAAATTAATAATCTGTAAAAATCTAATCAAGTCTAATGGCGAGCAAGAAATGAAATCGCCAAGTTAGTCGATATCACAAAATCGCCTTAAAACGTCGCGATCGTCTGCATTAAAACGAAACGAGGAAATTTCGTTTCACATCTTAATAAGGGGCGGCCAAATATTCTAGATATCAGCAAGTTGTTCGAATCGCCGGACTTCTTAATGAAATTTTCGGATTACGACCTACCCTATCTCACCTCTCTTTTTAACCACAGCGAGACGTATATTGCTACGTCGTTCTTCATATTAAGGTGCAGTTTTATGTGAAATTTATTCATAACGCCGTAATTTAGCCAAGAAGTGAAACGTCGGATAATGGGAGCGGGGATAACGTTTTCGTGTACTATTAGCGGGTTCAGCTCCAATTCTGTAATTCTAAATTATCGTCCGTATAAAGGCAAAGTTAAATTGCAACTGTTATAAATACGTACCATAAATTTTGTTTTATGCTAAATATAAAGAATAAGCTACGTTTTGTAGCTGTTTTCAAAGACTACAAAGTGTATGTCTATGAAAACAGCAATACAATATTTGTTACATAAATCGCTTCATCTAAAATAAAGCGACGATATCAATACATTGGTATAAAGCTTATTTAAAACAGCGGGGGATAAAAACACTTGAATTGAGTAGAGTCAGGCCTTTGTCTAAGAGTTGACAATACAGCAAAATATGTTAGATTTAGGAAAAACATAAAAACATCTGAAGAACTATAAAAAAGTATCTTCACACCCATATCCCCGAAGAGGTAGGCAGAGGCACAACCAGGGCACCCACGACTAGCCGAAGATACTAAGTCCCCTACAATGTGATAGGTGGCAAGCCTATCGCCAACTGGGCACATATCCTATCCCGAGCAACATTTTTTTATTAGAAAATTTGAAAAACCTAATTTTCTTTTTGTTGCCCGACCCGGGATTCGTACCCGGGACCTCATGCAGTCAAGTCCAACAACTGAACCGCGAGACCACAGAGGCATACTATAAATATTATAAAATAACCAAGTGATTTACGAAGTACGATTCCTCTCAAGTCTCAGCTGAAAATGTAGAGTTTTTTAGTAATATCTACGTTGTCTATAGTTTAAGATTATATTTTACCATCAGAAGAGCCTTTCACTTATTCACTGTCTATTAACTGCTAGCTTATAGCGTAAAAAAGCTAATATTATTAGCTAAACTATTTTAAATAACACAAGCGTGTTAAAACAATATTGGCAAAAACTTATCATTAATTATCATGCAGTATTTGAAATCTGAATTAAATTTTCGTTGCTCATTTTGTAAATTCTATTGATTCGTATATCACCTATATCCAAATATACGTTGAGTTCAAAATGGTCGATCAGGTTCGGTCATTTGAATAAAATGTTGCGAAATTATGTTTTAAAGATCTACAATTATAACAGTGCTAAAATCATCTCAGTTAAAGATGAAAGTATGCTTGTAGTAACCGTCAAAGTAATATAAAAACCCCTTGATATCACTGACAATACCTGTCGGATCTTTAGCTTAAAGGCCACAGCTCTTTGCTACCACAACTGTGACTTACCGACAGCCATTATATTATCATGCTGCGGTGGCTCCGTAAAGTGAACACTTTGAAAATTACGAGAAAAAGTATGCGAGAGCCAAAAGATTCTTTCGCAGCCAGCCGTCTATGAATGTATAATGATCAGTGCACTTCGTCGGGCTTTTGTTTTGTGTATAAACCGTTGTTTTTGTTTGATAATTACGTGTTGTTTTTATTTAATACCTACCATTACTGTGGCTTCTCTTATGTGGTATTAAACCCTTTGCAATAATCAAACGATGTTAGAAGTTATTTGAGAATTAGAATTAATTAATTTTCTTATTGCTTATCTTATCTTCAGAAACAATCCTTAGCATGAAATCTCTTTTTGAAATTTGTTTTTTAAAATTATTTTTGTTACGTTACAGAACGTAAGAGCCTGACCAAAAGTGTCGTTTTACGCGCGTAGGCCAACCGCGTCAAGATACTTGGGCCACATGGACTTATCCATACAGTACATCGCCTTTCCCTACTGAAGCGTAAAAAGCGAGACAGGCGATTCGCGTGTCTGGTCATTAGACATAGACATTAGACAATAGACATTAGACAAGCCACAATATAATCGCTGTATTCGAGTCAACAGGCAGTCTGCGTAACGACGCGAGTAAAACTTTTGTGGACAGGCTCTAAATGGCTACGAGTGGCTACGCGCGTAGTCGCCCTTTTGTGGACAAGCTGTAAATGTCAAATTCTCTTTTACTAAAGTAATGATAAAATGAATAAGGGAATACAAATTGCATCGTCTCAAGATTACGTATAATGATATGATAAACTAATTTAATTATACTTATCTCTGCGTTGTATCCTTAATATTATAAACATGAAAGTTTGTATGTTTGTTTGTTTGTTACTCCTTCACGCAAAAACTGCTGAACCGGTTTTCATGAAGTTTGGCACACACATAGAGGGTAACTTGGATTAACACATATAATAGTTTATATCCCGAAACAATGGTCCCGTGGGACCACGTCAGCAACGCCGCGGGCAACAGCTAGTGTCATATAATTTATCAAACAAAATTTCATTGAATAACTTCCCCGTGGGTCAGCACCCCTAGTTTATATGAAAATGTTTAAAATACGAAGTAACTAAAAATACTTGAATATAAATAAAAGTCGCGAAACTTGTGTTTTATGTACGACGGAGCCCGATAAAGGCTTCCATCACGCAGGATAAGTTTGTAAACAACTGGGTGGTCTCGTCGGTTATAAATTTTCCACTACATTTTTACGTACATTATAATTTTAGTTCTAAAACTTAAACGCCATTGAAGTTTATTAGGGTTGGCAATTTTTAAATTGAATAATATTATTATAAGTTTGATTACAGGTATCGTATTTTGGATAACGATATTTGGTTTTATTATTTATTAAAGTTACTAACAACACGGTCCGGCTTCGATCGTTGGAAAAAGCAATATATAAGTCGTATATATCGCTAATTGCGAAACAAAAAAAAATTTAAAATTATTATTATTATTTTAGTGATTACGATTTGTCAGATATTTCATTTCGACTAGCATAGTCGCGTTTACATATACGTTAAGCGCGTTTAATAAGATAAAGTGTTTTAGTCCACAATTTTAAATAAGCATTTACATAAAATTATTATTTGTGATCGCCTCTGTGGTCTAGCGGTCCGGGTGTTGGACTTGACTACATGAGGTCCCGGGTTCGAATCCCGGGTCGGCCAACAAAAAGAAAATTGGATTTTTCCAATTTTCTAATAAAAAAAATGTTGGTCGGGATTGGAAATGTGCCCGGTTGGCGATAGGCTTGCCACCTATCACATTGTGGGACTTAGTGTCTTCGGCTAGTCGTGGGTGCCTTGGTTGTACCTCTGCCTACCTCTTCGGGGATATGGGCGTGAAGATACTTTTATTAAATTATTTCTTAACATTTATCAAACAAATATCTATAATTGAATCTCCTTTATTTTTCTCTGAGCTCCAACCCGCATCATTTTCTATCCCTCGAGAATATTCCCTGTTATTCGTTTTGTTTTATTTCTGGCAAACTGGTTTTTGTTTATACTTG
>NJDC01000146.1:66172-88579 GCA_002245475.1 Calephelis virginiensis
ACAAGATTTTAAGATATTTTAAGGTTCTTGGATTTATCTGCCCCGAATATCAAATAATTATTAAAACTATCAGGATAAACAATTTTGTAATAGGATAGGTCGGACCGTACTAAGCGACAACTCATATAATATACATGCTTCAACATGTTCCTCTTGAAATAACTTAACATGAATAGATTACTTTTTATGACGAAAATTCCACAGAATCTCGAAAAAAGGTAATTGCTAAAGAGAGTGAGACTAAACAACAACGGAAGGCCATGAGTAAAGAACCATCTAGATCCAAAAGCTTAGTTTTAATGCTGTTTGGCTAAATTTGATAGTTATTTTCTCTTTTCAACCGAATTTGACAAAACCCCCTCTTTTTGTATACTATTAACGTCCATTAGAAAAATATGAGTAAATGCTATAACGCCTTAATGTGTTAATTATGTAAGAACTCGAAAAAACTTTTTCAGGTCTACAAATAAATTACTCCTTAGTAATACAATTTATTTCAGTGAGTTTAAGCTCTTTTGTAGTATTTATACAAAAATAAAATGAATAGTGCGCTTGCTCTAAGTATGGATTTAAAATTATTATCGTTTTAACCTGCTACAAAAAAGGAGGAGGTTCTCAATTCTATTGTATTTTTTGTGTTTGTTACGCGATTACTCAGCCAATTGCCAACCGATTTGGATAGGTATTTTTTTAGAAAGATAGCCACGATATTAAAGTGATCCCATATTAGTTTTATCGTGATCCGATAAATATTTTTTACTAGACTCATTAATGATGAGATCACCAATACAAGTGAAAATATTATGCACTATTAAGTGAAATTTAAAAACGACGAGTTGGATGTTGATAAAATTTATGTGGTACCACATTAACCAATACTAGTATAAATTTAATAAACACCCAGACCCGAAAATACATACATCTTTATTAATCTCACAAATGCCTGCCTCCGTAAGAAATCGAATCCAAGCCTCGCAGGTCGTCGAATTATGCGTGTACGCTAACCTCTCGACCAACGAAGCAGTCGATATTAGTTCGAAAGTTTGTGAGAATGAATAGATGGGTAATTTTCACGAAAAAACTGCTGAACAAACAGATCTACGAGTAAGTATATAAAGTTTTAGAGTAATATAGTTTATACATAAGAATAACACATAGGCGATAATTTAAAAAGATTTTATATATTTTGTTTTCTGTAAGAACTACGGGAAGAAACTAGTAAATTCATAAATATATGCTATAGTTAAATTTATTTCCGATATTTTATTTTACCTCTGAAGTTCTTATACTAAGCAAAAACTCGTTTTCTTATATAGACATGTATAATATCTTTATTCAATTTTTTTTTTGAAAAAGTAAGAAACTAATTTAATATTTAACTTGGATTTTTTTCTCAGGCTTGCCAAAAGTAATCTACGAGAAAAGTAATTCAACGAGTTTTCAAGTTAATCAGACCTTAAATACAGAAAAGAGATTAATTTTGGTAAACGGTTTTAGTTCAGAGTTCAAGACCAGAAACACACGGGGTGTAATTTCATTTCCATTAAATTTTACGTTACGAAAATGTTACTGCTCTAATGTTTACAATAAATTGAACTTGAGATCATTTAAGACATAATAAGACTGTAGTTTAACCATTACATAACTAGATACTAATCTTTTAAATCATACGTAACTATGAAAAATATAGTTGGAAATTGGAACTTTCTGTTTTTGAAGTCAAAACCCATCTAGATTTTCGTTAGTGTCTCTTAATTCGAGCTCGAATTTAACTTATTCTCTTTTGGTTATTTTTCATCGCTTAAACACAGGGATAAACAGAAATCATAAACTTCATTGCAATAATGACACTGTAATGTTTCAGTCTGGAAGGTAAGGTAGTATACATTTGCACACCTTTTTATATCAGTAGAAATCCTCATGAATACTCTGCTTTTTCGGGGAAAACGGCGGATTGTACCAGACGCCTATAGGCTCAAACCACTCGGTAACTATCTTCTGTGCGTATTGAGTGACCTCGGTATCTCCGAAAAACGCACTCCTTTCACTCTTACACCTCCTTGCAGTCTACGACCTAGTCTTCGAGTACTTATGCCAGCGCTTTGGTGACCACCATTACCGTGCTATGCCGTTAGATTTTTAAGCAAACTGTACCCTCACTGACTCACATCATCATCCCCCCTTTTGGTCGCCACTTAGGGCTAAGACACCGTAATCTAATTCGCTGCCAGGCACTACAGAACCTTTGCACATTACGACTAACATCCCGGCCAAAGGCACCTAGAACTTGTATGGTGTTTTAAGACCACGGTTTTCTTTTGCCATAAGAAGAGTCGTGTGCTATTTTGCTACCTTATCACACAAAAAACATAGTACATTTTTATAAACATTAACGTGTATGATTAATTCTAAATCTCTATAATTATATTAATACTAATACATTTGTTGTCGTCCCTACTAATTATTATAAATAAATTGAACTTAACAACCCACATTAGTGATCTCTTTTTACCAGCTGCTAAATAAAAATGTAAATATTGTATTCTACAGCGCACCCTCGACGCGGCGCAATAAAAAAAATCAATTATATTCGCAACTACAAGCCACAAAGATTTCCAAGTTTCAAATAGATGTAAAAATTGGTAGTGTAATTACAAACAGTTGCACATTTCTTTATTTCTTTAATGCACTATTACTAAAATATCAGACTAGACACTCTCTTTTGAGCACGAAACTTCTCAGATATCCAGTGAAACAAACTTGAAGATATATAACATTCAATATCATAAGTACATATTCAATTAACAAACTTCCGTTGATTAATATTTGTAAGAAAAATGAGGAACTAAATAAAACGCAAACGCGTGCACTAACAAGGCGTATGTTTACGTGTAAGCTATGCTGTTATTAACGAGCTACATATTAATCCACCAATTAAAACTTTGTTTATGCAGAAAGGTTTTTCAAACAATTTACCGAACTTTGTAATGTTCCTGAAGAAACTCAATAAATATTTCAAGTATTAGTTAGATACTTTCTGAAATATATTACTACGTAATTATTGCTTAACAGTTATAATAATAAATGAATAATAAATCTCTGGATAAAATTAACCCTTTGATTTAACCCCAAAATAAGCATAATATTTGCTTGTGTTATGGGCGTTACTCAACGATACTAACACATAAAAATACTAAAATAGATACTGAAATAAGAAAATTTAATGAACACCCGGAACCCGGAAATACATACATTTAAATGGCCGTCATACAAATGTCTGCCCCCGTCGAGAATCGAACACGAGACTCGCGGTTGGTCAGTGAAGTTGGACGTTTACGCTAACTGGTCGACCAACGGGGCGCGCCGAACAATAATTGAATTGTTATATTCGACAACGTTCGCAAATATCCAACCATAGTTAAAATTAACAAAAAATCGTTTTTACAGTTTTCTTTACTTATAATACTAATATTAAATTAATAATAAAAACACAAAACTCAAAGAGATTTATTTATATTGGGATGTGGAAATATGTTAAAGAAAATTCAAATATAGATTTTTATTTAATAAAAACTTCTCTTTTTACTTTGTGTTAACCATGATTTGTATATTGCATTATTTACAATTTAAAAAAAACTAGCTGCTAATACTGGCCATTTGGTAACAGACTAAAATCTTAATTCAAAAAGATTTACAAAAGTTTAAATAATGTATTTTACATAGAATATTTTAATCAAAACCCTGAGTGAACTAACAACATCTAATGCATTTGCATAATATATCACAGTCTACATTAATTTAATAAAAAAATGGTGATATAATTTGAAATATAACTAATCGTTCCGTTAAACTTCGCTTAGCCTCACATTAATAACTAATAACAGCTAAAAGAGAAAAATTCAAAACTTTGTCTTTCCTGCTTTCTTGCAGTTTACTTATTTTCTTTACCTTTGTTTTTCATTGAACTTCTACAAATACTTCAAAATTAAAACTAACCGAATCCGGTTGGATATCTAGTTTTGGCGCGACTGATATCAACGTCTATTTTTTTGAGTTAAAGGGCAACTCAAACTTCAGTTTCTAATAGATTTTTAAATACCATTACAGTATAATATAGTTGTATAACATTTTAGCGTCGATATTCGTAAATACATTATTAAAATAGCTGTAGCGTAAACGATTCAATCTGAATGGTCCCCATGATGGATTTACCAAGTTTGTCTATGTCAAGAGGGAACGAAAAAAACGCGGCGGCTTAGCGGAAATGGGCAAAGCGCCCTTCCGCGTGATTGGCAACTATGGAACACTCAAAATTTACAGGAATTCGGTTTAGAAATTCTTTTAAAAGAGGTTAGAAATTCGGTAACAGAATTTCATTGGTTATATTTTTTATTTGACGTATACGTTGCGTATCAACAAATACGTGTTATGATAGCCTTTCTTATTCCTTTCAGAATAATATAAATGCTAGCCCCTGTTATGTTCCATGCTAGAAAGTAAGATAGCTCGTAGACTTGCAAACGTGGCCGAAGATCCCAACCGTTCGAAAGCGGTGTCAACAACATCTATGGTAGCTATAGGCTACGTCTCTTAACGTCAGGAGAGTCTATTTGTTACATAAAGCAATATACTCTAGAGATTATACTCAAAATGAGTAGGGTTACTAGATCTTAGATTAGAGTTAGATTCTAGATCTCAATTTCATGCTAATTAGAATTGGATATGTCATTGTACTTGCTCTTGAATACAATGCTGGCTAATTATTGACATTTACTTACTTAAACGATATAATTAACATTTATTTTTATTAAAATTAACACAATTATTAAAAATAAATCATGCTATCGGTTTCGTGGAATTTTTTGGAACGAAATATTAATAATCCGCTAGTACTGTGTTCAAGGGTACCTAAAATGACAAATATGATTCCCATTTTTTTTTCTAATTAAGTAGGGTCACCCTATTGATGTCAATTTCCAAATATTATTTCCAAATTGCCGACTTATGTCCGTTTCCTATATTCAAGAAACGAATCGTTTTAATAAGGGATGGTAGTTGTTTGTACCAATGGTAAAATATCTGACTACGGTAGTTAATTCTAAAGATTTTTTTAAAACATAACGCTTCGTTATTTTTGGGCAAACTACGAATTGTGAAGCTTTTGGATTACGGTTCGTTGTTTTTTAGGAAACGGGCATAATTCGCTATCGCACTGTTTTGTTGGATTGTTTTGGTTTAATGGAAAATCAAATCGAGAACTCATTCCCATCAGGATATGCATGTGCTCATTTTTTTAAAAAAAGAAGGTTTGCACTCCGGGAGTGCCGGCAGAAGTAAAAACTTGATTATGAACGATGTGCATTTTTGATATTTTGGAATGGTTAGTAAAAAATTTTGCACGAATTGCTGTAATTACCTAATTATAAGTATGAAAGTACTACCATTTATGCACAAATATTATTTTCATATCAATAACCTGCGTTTGGCTTGACAAAAACTCCCTAAAGTAATACCACATGACGGCCAGGAGCGTCGTTATATTATCTGTACCACGAACATTGCTCGTCTACGTATAAAGCTTATTTTCAAGATGGAACAAATAGAGCAATGTCTGTGGATATTATACGTATTTGCTATCTGTGAGAACGGTACGGAAGTGTGTAACTGTAGGTATATTGCGACGTATTATCAATTGCGCATCCTATACTCTGCAGAAATATCAAAGCAATACAAAAACAGCAATGACTCTACATTTTATTTTAGATCTCGCGCCGTCTTATTCGCGCATGCGCAGTGCGCCGTCTTACGTTCTGACGATCTGACGCGAAATTAGTTTTTACCCATTTCAAAAAAAGTGCGCAACGCCGCTAAAGAAGTTTTCACTTCAAAAAACATTTAAGGCAATTTCTGTGGACAAAAGTTACATACGAGAACATAAAAAGTAAGCTACGTTTTCCCGAGCTAACCTTTCGTTTTTACGTCGTAATGGCGTCCCTATTACCCATATAGCTTACTGTTCGCCATCACACGCAGTCATAAACGCCAAATGACAATACCTCGTGACATAAAAACAGATCGACGGGCTTTGAAAGTGAGTATTTACGAGGGAGGGGCTCTTACGTCTAGGTATTTACTGATTGATTGCGTCATAAAAACTCGATATCGGTAAACGTTTGACATCTAATTTTATCGATATAAAAATCGAATTACATCATTCGTAATCTATAAATTTTGTGTTTGAATTTGTAAAATTGCTATTCATCACATTTATTTGGCACTAGCTGACCTAACAGATGTTTTCTTTTCTTTTATTATGAATATTGAATAAAAATAAACTTTCATTTTTTTAGAAAAGTGAAAATATCGACTGCCATATCCTTGCAAACCTGACTGGTCTCCTCCACCTTCATTACCCTTTTCGTACAAACACACTGGTTTCGGAAACTCTTGACTCATCCTCGGATAAAACTCAAGCAATTTGATTATGAAATCTTTATTTATTTTATAAGAATCTTCTCGTGAGAAACATATTAACATATAAAAAAAAATGCGAAATCGTTCTAATCATACATTTTCATATATATATACTAGCAGTTCGTTCTTGCTTCTCACGGGTAGATAAATTTCTATGTTATCCTATCCTATTGATATACATGCGAAAGTTTGTATGTTTGTTTGTTACTTCTTCACACAAAAGCTGCTGAACCGATATTCATGAAATTTGGCAAACACGTTGAGGATAACTTGGATTAACACATATGATAGTTTTATCCCGAAAAAAATGTTCCTGTGGACCAATAACCACGCAGGCAATGCCGCGTACAATAGCTGGTTATACATATAAATCTTTCACTTCAATCACTCTATCTAATTAAAAAAATCCTTTGCGTAGTTTTAAAGACCTAAGCATGCGTAGAGACACAGCGGAAAGCGATTTTTTTTTACTGTGTAGTGTTGAAGTAACGAAAGGTATTTTGTCCTATGAAAATAACCTGTAATTAGAATTTCAGGATACTATTAGTACAGTCAGTCTGAAAAGATGGTAGAGCAGTAATTTTAAATGACTCATTAGACAAACAGTAGCAATGCGTTAGCTTCTAAAGCCGCCACAAACTCTGGTCTCCTCACGTTGGGAAAACTTTGAACATGATTGACCGCCTCGTTGGTCTATCGGTTAGAGTACATGCCTAACTACACCGACCAACTTTGAGGCTCGGGTTCATATCCCGACGGGGGCAGGCATTTCTGTGATGAGCATTTAGATGTCCGAATTTCCGAGTCTGGGTGTTTATTTTATTCCGTTATCTACTTAAGTATTTCTATGTATTAGTTATCGTATCGTTGACTAACACCCATAATACAAGCATATAATTTTCTTAGTTTGGGGTTAGATTCAATTTGTGTGACTTGTCCAGGGATACCTATTTATTATTTATTTATTATTATTTATGATAGATTCAATCGACGATTTGTATTACAGAACCGTTATCAAATCATAATACTGTGTATAGCACAGTAAGTAATAAAAATAAAAAAATTCAATAACCCACGAAAAAGGCTAAGCTATAATGTAATATAGCTAAAATCGGTTTTATCATTCGGTCCGTCCGTTCTAGAGTTATGTTGCTATACAGAGACACACATACACTCACCCATGTAAGTCAAACTTGTAACACTCCACTTTTTCCATCGGGGGCTAAAATAACCATTCCCACACTAATAAGAAAACGGAATAGGTATTCATGAAGACTCAAGTAGTATTCAAGATTTTATAACACCCCTCTTTTTCAAAACCGCAATAAGCTAATTATAGTTACTCTGAAATACCATAATCCATTTACATGAAGCCGTAAATCCTTCCTTGCAAAAGTTTTATTCATTCTATGCACACTAAATAGTCGTAAACCTTTTCTTCAAAGACAAAAGCTAGGCATTTCAACGTTGTATAGGTACTCATGTATTTAAATAGCCCTAGAAACCAGTGGTACATGCGTCGATGGCCTAATATAGCGGCGGCGATAAGCGGGTATTATACCTTACAAGTAAAATGCAAATTTCTCTACGATAAAGTCAAGTCTTGTGCAGTACTGTGGAGCTGATTTACATGTTATTTTTAAACTTTTAAATAAACCTGATGTACATTATTATGGAAATTTATTTTATTTCAAGTATTCACAATCTTTTAAGCCTATTAATGTGTTTTGAAGCAACAATTTAAATTTGCGCCTCGATTATATTTACTTCACATGAGGCGTTTTTTGAATGAAATTTGAAACACTCATTGAGGTTGAGACAAGCTGTGAACTAGAAAAAAGTCTTCTCAAGATTAAATAAAACAGAATACTGAAGCAGACAAAATTATATCATCTCTTAAATCCACAGAAAATAAAAAGTCCACTATCAAATTTTTTCACTTTTTTTATAAGAGTATCTTCACGCCCATATCCCCGAAGAAGAAGGCAGAGGCACAACCAGGACACCCACGACTAGTCGAAGACACTAAGTCCCACAATGTGATAGGTGGCAAGCCTATCGCCAACTGGGCACAGATCCAATCCCGAGCAATGTTTTTTTTATTAGAAAATTGATAAACCCATTTTTTTTTGCCCGACCCGGGATTCGAACCCGGGATCTCAAGCAGTCAAGTCCAACACCTGGACCGCTAGACCACTTTTTTTACATACGTACATTCATATCTTTACGCTAAGTCCCTTACGGGATGGGCAGAGAGTATCGAGCTCCAAACTTTACGGTCCTGGCAGAACCTTGCTTCCTCCACATTCATAACTCTTTCCATACAAACACGCCGGTTTTGGACTCTTGACCTTCGGCTAACAGCCGAGCAATTTGATCGTGGAATGTCAACTTAGGTCTCCTCGGACACCTACATCCATCCACATTCGGATTGTATATCTATTTTGTCAATATTTATCTGTCATTCTTTCTTCAGTTTTTTATCCTGAAAAATACACAAACTTGCTGAATACTATTTCAAATACACAAAATAAATATGCGGATATCATTTAGGCAATGCACTTTTTTTAATGAATCTCATGAATAATCCTCGACTAATTCGTGGGCAGAACAACTTCCCGCGTTTATGTAACGAAAAACAGATTATTCAATTTGTTCAACTCGAAAAAGCCACGACGGAGACCGCCAAAAAGACGAAACCTGTGTATTTTTCAAACAAATCCGCCACAGCAAAAGTTGTAGCGGAACGGATCTCGCCCGTCCGCCTTTTCCTACCATCTGAATTGCAAATGACATCGCGATGACGGTTTTATATAAAACTAAAAGTGTCGGGCAAACTTCGGATTAAACTTCCCCCGCAGGTATAGAAACAAAAACCTCACTTACAATTATGATAATTCTGGTCGCATCTCACCGGATTGAATTTGCATGGTATCCTTATGTCAACCGAGCTGCTGAATAATGCAGCCTGCTACTTACCTGATATATTAACATATTTATTAATAAAATAAATAAGAGACGTCCGCTCTCTACGATTTCTACGCGAGGAATGGCCATGCAACCGAATGGCGGCCGCGTCTTTCGTCAATGTTGACATTGTAGGATACCCGCAAACTTGCAAGCGGGGCTTATCATGAATTGTTCTGAAACGCGGTAATATATGGCATTCATTAAATAAATTAAGTTAGAATTGTACGGCTGACGATGTTAATTCAACTAATGTATACGGAATTTAACACAAATATCGTAGATTAAGTACGAGCGGCAAAATTGTTTGTTCAGGTGATATGCTACAAATTTAATATAAATATGAATTTCCACTCGATTTTAAACCCTAGCTGCTTTTGTTACGAACTTTATGTGTTGTTTTTATTTTACTTAGTAACCGCTAAGTTTGTACATGAATACCTTTCCTCTCATATAATCCTATTAATATTATACATGCGAAAGTTTGTAAGTATGTATGTATGGATGTTCGTTACTCTTTCACGCTCGAATGGCTAAACGGATTTGTCTGAAATTTGGAAGACAGATAGATTGTGACCTGGATTAACATATAGGCTATTTTAAATCCCGATCGCACACCGGGTTTCTGTGAAAACGCGGGCGAAGCCGCAGGTAGCAGCTAGTATACATTAAAAATGATACTCCCTAATTACTGTGATTAAATTTGAACCGCTGTTTTACTTTACCTCCTGAAACCTTTTTACTCATTTACACATTTCTTGTTAGTCCTTGTTTTAAAGCCTATACTTTACTTTTAAACATTTTTATATAGGTAGCACCAGTATAACTATAGATATTAATTTACTAAATAGATACCTGATGAGCTTTTAATAAAAAAAATCCCCGTGTTGGTCCGGGGCCCTTTGCAGAATAGACCATCTGCCTTCCTGCCAGGCAGCTCGTAAAAAAGCATAGGCTTACGGTCACTAACACCGTGACATCTTACTAGGAGGTAGAGTTTAGCAGCGACTCGTCCGGATTGGTACCAAAGCCTTACCATTCCTGCCGCCATAACGTCTGATTGAAGGGTAAGGTAAACTTATTTTTGCTCGAGGCCTAACATCCCGGCCTCATCAGATTGGCAACGCATCATTACCACCTTAAGTGTCTCTAGGCAGCGTCAATTTCTTACCATCAGGAAGTTGTCACCTTGTTCAGGCTTGTTTGCCTTCCAATATTATAAAATAAAATAAATGACACATAAGATAGGTATTGCAAATAGGTTTGACGATAACACAAAATCAATTAATTATTAATTATTCGTCCTGATTAGAAGCGAAGCAAAAGTAATATGTACAGCAACTTCACGCCTCCGAGATGAAACACCAGGACATAGAAGAAGGAGATAGTCCAAAATCAAAAAAAAATCTCGTCATTAACATAAACTATCAGAAACTTCTTATAGGTCGATCGATCGATCGATTTGAACGCGTTTCAGAATTTTGCCCATTTCAAACTCAATATAAAAGTATTTTAAAGTATTTTATTTTTATTAGTTAAGGTATCTTAAGAATTTTTTTGAATAAACTCATAAATTATAAACATAATTTCGAGAATCGCAACAGTCACCTTTTCACCGTCTTATATCATTAGATTTCCCGTAGGAGTAGCGCTATGAAAACCCCAAATACTTGGGGTGTCTCAGGGCTGCCAATTATTGACAGCTATCACGAATACGTTACAATAATAAAAAAATGCTTGTCTGTTTGTTAATGCACCAACACAACGTGTGGATTTGTGTGCGTTTGTTTAGTGGTTCCGTTTGAATCAGAGTTTTAATTTGCAAGTAACAAGTTAACTTAAAACCTAAGGTATGTTTTGGGAAAAGAAAAAATGTTATGGCATATTATATTATGAAAATCTTAATATGGAAATGTAATGCAAACAGGCAGACGTATTTCCTGATGGTAAGAAATTCACGCTGCCTAGAGACACCAAAGGCGGTAATGATGCGTTGCCAACCTGAGACTGGGATGTTGAGCACTACAATAAGCACTGACGTTATGGCGGTAGGAATAGGTAAGGCGGTGGTACCAATCCGGGCGAGTCGAAACTCTACCACCTAGTATATTTGTACTTGACTAATCCTGACAGATTTTCTTTCTACATTATGAGTTGAGGTCTCGATGGTCGAGTGGCTAGCGCACTGGCCTAACTGCCCTGACAACCGTGATGAACTCTTAAATTTTCTGCTTTTCTGGGTCTGGGTGTTTGTTCAATTTGTTCTGGTATCTATTTAAGTATTTGTTTGTTGAGTTGGTATTGTTGACTTACATCCATAATACAAGCGTATTATTTGCTAACTTTGGGATATACTTAATTTTTGTATTTCTATATTTTTTTTTGTATTGTATAAAAGGTTTTTTATATTGTATTGGAAGGCTAATAAGCAGCCGAATTTCCTAATGGTAAAAAAATCACGCCGCTTTAAGACACCGAAGGTGTTAATGGTGCGTTGCCAACCTAAGGCCGGTATGTTAGACCTCGAGCAAAAGTATGTTGATAAAATTTATGTGGACCATCTGAAAATAAAAAACAAATGTGATTTGGTACATAATAAAATATTTGAAGTCGATTTTTGTCGTTTTACTTTGTTATAAAAAGTTTAAAGTATGGCATAGTTACAGATTTCTTGAGAATGAACTTATTCATAATTGTTCTAGCTTATTTCTAGCCACTAACGGCCAATATTAATAATCAATCCTAATCCAAAACTCGCTGTCCAAGATTGATATTTTGATCCATTTTTATGTTATCGCTTGCCAATAATATATCTGTGCACAGGATAAATATGAGAATGAGGTATAGGATAGGCTGGCGGATACGCAGCTATCTAGATTGCTTGAAATCTATTAGATTGAGATACATTATTAACATTGGCCGTAAGTGGATAATAGAACACATCCCTACTAATATTATAAATGCGACTGTAAGTTTCTTTGTTTAAATTTCACGCGAAAACTACTTAGCCAATCAACGTGAAACTTTGTACACATATTCTCGGATTTATCAAAAGTAACATATGATACTTGAAGTCGCGGTTAAAAGCCAGTATTTCATATTTGGCAGCCCTATCCTAGTGCATAGGGGATCATAAATTGTATACATAGCTAAATCAAATACGTGTATTGCAGGTAAATGCAAAGAACTGGCCGTCTCGCCGCTTCCCGATTTATTAATCCCTCGATACAAAGTAAATCCAACCACGTAGTTTTCTGCAATTCTGCTTTAAAACGCAATAAAGAAGGCGCTATAAATGTTCTAAATTAGCACTAAAGTTGCCAACTTCCCCGAGGAAACGTCACGACTTTTGAGAAAAAAGTTTTATTTAAAACTAGCTGTGCCAGCAAATTTCGTTTCACCTTTTTAATTTGTATGGGAAAAATTGAAATGTTGTCTTTCCTGGTTTTCTCGCAGTCAAACGAGATACGGAACGTCTCCTTGTTTTAGTTCGCGAGTTGCAATCAGGGTGACTAAAGACGGCTTTTTTATATGTTATATTTTCGTGAGGTCTGGCACTCGATACTCTCTGCCTACGCCGTAAGGGACTTGGCGTGAAGATATGTATATGTATGTATGTATGTATATTTTGCGTTTATGTATTTATAGTTCGCGCGGTTATCCACTTGAGTTATGAGCAGTTCGAAGCTGTTTTTTTTATATTTTTTGCATTGATTAACATCCGTCGGGACTCTAAATTTAATCCAAAAATTATCTTCACGCCCATTACCCCGAAGAGATAGGCAGAGGTACAACCAAGACACCCACGACTAGCCGAAGACACAAGTCCCTCAATGTGATAGGTGGCAAGCCTATCGCCAACCGGGCACATTTCCAATCCCGACCAACATTTTTTTATTAGAAAATTGGAAAAATCCAATTTTCTTTGTGTTGGCCGACCCGGGATTCGAACCCGGGACCTCATGCAGTCAAGTTGAACACCCGGACCGCTAGACCACAGATGCGACTAAATATAATATAATTTGGAAAAATAAAACAAAGTTTCCTCAAAGGTCACTTTTTTTAAAGGCGTATTTACAATTATCTAGGACGTCTTTAAAGTCACGTCACTTGGCTTCTAATGACAATTTTAAAGCTTATTTTTTTATATCTAACCTCTCTATTACACCGGGTTACAAATAACTCCTAACTCCACCCCGTACGTATTCCGAACATAAAATTATGCGCAAAACACTGCGTCAAGTTTCTAGGCACTGTGAATTATGCACACATCCCGCACATTAAACCGACGGTACCGCGGGCCCAGGATTAAATATGGACACCCTGTTTAGTCATTCACTCGTGCTAACTACAAGGTGAGAATGGAGAGCTTAGATGGTTATTTACTATAGAGCACATGCACCTGAGATAGCGTCGCACTCTAATTAACTGAATACTGGTTTCATGTTGATATGAAAGCAGTTTTTTTATACTATTTCTTATTAAAACAATCAATACCAATTGAAACTAAAAAATGAGTTACAAAGACTTAAAAAAATATATCACAATTTAATCATAATTCACGTGTGGTAAGCAAAAAATTTTTTTACACATTTTTGCAGTATGATTATTTCCAAATGTAAACTTTAAAGTTTAATAATGTAAATTAAAAAAAAAGTACTACTCTGAAATAATATCATAGGAAAAATGTTTACTATTATATTAATTAATTCTTAATTTGCAAGACAACATTTTTATTCAAATGTATTTTTTATCGTTTGCAGAACGTCCACAGTCTAATGTATTTTTAATAAATGAATGCACAATTTGTAACTCTGTCAAGTTTATTTTGCTTTAAGAGTTCAATAAAAATTAAAATTACTCATTCAAAGCTAAGTAGACCATATTTAGGTGTACAAACTCTACATTATTTTATGCAGCGAGATACAGGGGATTTCTTATACAGTGGCAGGAACAGCGGCGAGAATCAAATGTTGTCACCAGTAGATTTATGCCGGTTCCTATATTCAAGAAACGAGTCCTTTTTATTACGGATGGTATTATTTTGTACAATTAGTAAGATGGCTAACAACGATTGTTCGTTGTCAACAGTCAACTCTGAATATTTTTTGAAAAAATATTAGTAATAGCAGTAACTTTTGAGCAAACTACGAATAGTTAAACTTACGGATTACGATTCTTTGATTGTAGGAACCGGGAATTAGCGTTTCTCTTATTTTAGGAGTTACATTTTACCACTTTGGAAGTGCCTCTCTCCAAAATTATTTAATTTATAAAAAAATATATTAGAAATCTCAATATTATTTTTAAATACGAAGAAAAAACCCCACACATCCATATGAATTGATGAAAAAAAAAGTTTCAGTTTTAAGTATGGGTAACTCTCAAAATTCATCTTTTTTTATTTTAGTGGAAAAATCTTAATGTTAACAATGTTATTGTTGTAACAATATAATTGCAATTGTTTCGGAAAAAATGTGTCTGTGACATGTGGACGGACAGACAGACAGACATAACTTATCTATAAGGTTTGCGTTTTTGGCCTTAGGCTATGGAACCCAAGAAACTGACCTGACCTTTTTACATGCAGCTACGGTACCTTAAATACTGCCTTTTTCTTTACATTTGGTGAAACTGACGCTCTGTTTGTCGCCTATCAAAGGGATAGCACCTAGATTCCAATTCATGAGGGATATTATGAAATTCTCTGATTTGAAACTTAACTGCCCACACAGCGTTTTATAAAGTTGTAAGTGCTAGCATTTTTTGGTGATGAATATATTATGTTATATTCTAGCTATGGTAGCGGTATTAACGAATTAATATGGAAGTTCCAGTCGTATTTGCAAATTATCTGTGATGGCGTTGAAGAAACCGGTGGGCAATATAATCCATTAACTTATAGTGTCAGTGTGTGACTTTTATTAATCATAATGCTGAAATATCACCAAATAACATGGAAACTAACATGACCGTATTGTCTATCATCATTTCTCACGTATTCTAAGAACTAATTTCAATATTATCGCCTCTGTGGTCTAGCGGTCCGGGTGTTGGACTTGACTGCATGAGGTCCCGGGTTCGAATCCCGGGTCGGCCAACACAAAGAAAATTGAATTTTTCCAATTTCTGGTGCCCTGGTTGTGCCTCTGCCTACCTCTTCGGGGATATGGGCGTGAAGATACTTATTTTTAATTTCAATACGTCAGATGCCACATACAAGCACACAAAGACGTCAACCACAACACTTGTCTTCCACTTTTCATTAATTTGGACAGTACCTAGAACTGAAATATATGCATAAACATATTATGATTATGCCAGAAATCATAGCATCAGAACTCGCAATGGTCTCTTCCAGTTTAAATAAAGAGGTCAGCAGAGCCTTTCCATAAGTTGGTATAGATTTCGTTCGGTAAGTTACGTGTCGAAATCTATGACATTTTTGGTCTAAAAATGTATTTCTCTCAGTAGCCAATAGAGGCGCTGTTTAAAGTTTTCATACAAATAATTTACAGAGGCGATAGCGAGTATAGTAAACTTGACAAGCCACAAACTCAGGGTAAGGGCTCTGGTGAAGTTACCAAGACTAGAAACTTTTATAGATTGACAACGCACTATTTATACCATTTCGTGTTTAAAGAAAACATATCAAAATGTGAACAATATGACTGGTAAGCAAGCTGTATTGTGAAATATGTGTTTATATAAAACTTTTTGTAACATAGGATTTTAAACTTAAATCGTCGCGTATTAATAACATTTATTTGTCGATATTTCGGCCTAGTTGCATAGGCCGTGGTCACGACTTTGGACACGACGGGACTGCGGCGGCGAGTCATAACTTTTGACAAGAGGATCTACTGACCGATGAGCCTGTCAACCCTCCGTCTAATTCTTCTTTTTTGAACGTCATTGTCACTATCATTTCTGAGCACTATATCGCGACACACAACACTAACTATGTCCCTACACTTTACGGCACTTTTTGTAATTATAGCCCTGCACCGACCAACAATTGTATCCCACGCCTGAGCCAACTTAAAACCGTCTTCCCTATTAAAATTATTTGGTGTATTTCGAATTTCAATAGCTTCACGTACTAGGCGAGGAATGTAATGGGGATTCTGTAGAAACTATTTGTGGATTCTATCCAATAGTTGGTGGACGAATCTTAAATATTTATAATCGACTTACTTACTAAAACTACATAGTAAATATAACGGATGGTAAAAATAGCAGCAGCCATTCAAGACGAAACAAATGTATTCCCGCGGGTATGAGGCTGCAGGCTTCAATCATTCAAAGCGAACAAACCCCGGTCACTGCAATCTGACTGCATTACGAATTTACATCGAGTTTTGTAGCTCGTTCCAGAAAGTTCTCTGGGCCACTCGCGACTTCATATCTCTGTCCGAGTTTTGAAGGTGCAGTCAGCTGTAACTGAGATATACTATATTTTTGTTTGAAATAAAAAAAAGAGTATCTTTACCCTCGTATCTCTGAAGACTTCGTCAGAGACACAATTAGGGCACCTACAACTAGCCAATGTCACTAAGATTTTTTTTTATGATATTGGAAGGCAAACAAGCAGACGGATTTCATGATGGTAAGAAATTCACGTCGCCTAGAGACACCAAAGGTGGCAATGGTGCGTTGCCAACCGGAGGCCGGGATGTTAGGCCTCGAGCAAAAGTAGGTTTACCGGCTATCTTACCCTCCAAACCGGAACACGTCGTGACGTTATGGCGGCAGGAATAAGTAAAGCGGTGGTACCAGTCCGGGTGAGTCGCTGCGAAACTCTACCACCTAGTCAGATGTCACGGTGTTAGTGACGGTAAGCCTATGCTCGCCTTTTACGAGCTGCCTGGCAGGAAGGCAGATGGTCTATTCTGCAAAGAAGCCCGGACCAACACGGGGAATCTACAATCTGCAAGCCTATCGCCTCCGGACACATAATCTATCCCGGGCAACGATATTTTATGAGAAAACTGAAAATGCATATTTTCCTTTTTTTCCTTTGCGATGTTAGCATGGCGTTAGCGCCAAAAAAATTATTACTCTACTTATTAATTTATCGTAACGCGCAGTCCGTAACGGAGAAGACAGAGCGTGTCCAGAGCTAAATGTCAGGATCCTTGCAAACCTGCTTAATTTCCTTCATATTAATAACCCTTTTCATCCAAACAAGATGATTAATCCTCCGTAAAAATCCATGACTGAAAACCATTTGATGTAGGTAATTAAAAATAAGAAAAAAGGTCATACCATTAAAAGTTTAAATGGTCGTAGGCTTATGACAGATACCTAATAAACCTACACAATGGTCATTTCACATTAGGGATTCTAGACGGTTGAAGACATTGGTTTGTATCCGTCTGGAACGTAGATTTAATCTAAATTTAGTCGAAAGATGATAACAAAGTTTCCTCCAAGACTACCTTTGTTGGAATGCGTGTTTACAACCGCCTAGAATGTCCTTAAATAATTGTTTTCTTTTCGTTTTTTTTTTAATGTTTTTTAATTTGAATTTAAATGTATCAAATTTTCAAGTATACATTTATCGTCTACACTAGTCTATATCTATACTAATATTATAAAGAGGAAAGATTAGATTTTTTATTTGTTTGTTTGTCAGACAAAATGAATAGGCTCCGAAACTACTGGACAGATTTCAAAAATTCTTTAGAATGCTACATTATCCCTCAATGACATAGGCTTTGTTTCATCAAAGTCGCAGGCGAAGCTGCGTGAAACTGCTAGTATGTGATAAATGTACAAGTGTTTTAGCTGTTTTTACCTTGAACTAACACCGTACCAGAAACGAATTAACAAAAAAATAACAATTTCCCCACATTTTCCGTAAACATGGAATGCTCTCATCCATCTAAGATCGGACAAAACAAAAAGCAATAACGCTGTTGTATTAATAAAACGGCACGAGAGTTAGTTGTTGATTAAATTTGGTTCACCACATTGTTCCGCTCTATTATTCAAGAATGTAATATCTGTCTCGCTTGTATTGTATCCGTCACTTTTGTTATACGTCTTTGTTAACCGTCGAAGGTTATGAACATTGGTATCTCCTTTATATAGCGGCTAGCTTGAACCCAACTCTGTCAATGTATTAAAATTTATAAATTTCCTAGCCCACCCGGTGAATTTAGGTCTGTCTAACTAATAACTACAGTTGAGTATCTTCAAGCTCATATCTCTGAAGAGGTAGGCAGAGGGACAATCAAGGCACCCATGACCAGCCGAAAATACTAAGTTCCACAATATGATAGGTGGCAAGCCTATCGCGAACCGGGCATCCAATCCCGATCATGTTGATCGAAATTTTGTAGGAAAATTCGATATATGCAATTTCTATTTATTTATATTTTGCTCGAACCTGGGATCGAACTCGGGACCTCAAGAAATCCGACGCTAGACCACAGAGGCAATAAAGCTATCGAAAATATTTAAAATATCGTTTTTACTATTGTTCTAAATCTTATTCTAAATTTACAAAAAATCCCATGTAATTTTGAGTCCGCTGAGCAGAATAGACCAGCAACCTCTCTGTCAGGCAGCTAATAAGAGGCGAGCACAGGTTGAAGTATAAGTCATTACAAGACCGCTAGTGGCAGATTGCTGTGCAACAATTTTGCCAGGAAGGGATCCACCGCTATACCAGTTCCTGCCGCCATAATGACTCTGTCATATTCCGATCTGGTTAGCCGGTAGACTTAAACAATAGACCTTCCATCTCGGCCGTAGAACAACAACGCACCTATAATATCTACAGCGTCTACTGGTCACAGTTGTCTGTTACTTTTAAAAGAGCCATATGTTTTTCGCTGACGTCTAACATAAAAAAAATCGAAAATAAACAAATATTCCCTACACAAAATTCACTTTTTTCTAATAAATCTGCCATGTTTAATTTTGGATATTGAAACAAATTTAAGACAATTTTTGTGAAATCGTTATAGACGGACAAAGTTTAGTAGTCAAGGGTTAGTTTTAGTAGTATGGTTGGTATTTGTATTAAAGTCTAAAAGTCCACTTAAGATGACATATTATATACGATCAAATGTGCCTAAACATTCTGAGTTTCAATTTGCAGAATTTAATTATAGGTACTACTTATATTAAAAGTTTTATATCTGTATATTTAAACTGCAAAACTAATAATCTGGAAATATTTATAGGTTAATCAAAATTGTTGCCATCACAAAAATAAGAAATCGTACTGCGAGTTTAAGAATTGTAGCCAAATTTTACTAATATTGCTTTCGTTAAGTTCTTTTAGCCACTTTAGTCGCCACACCAGTATTTTTCATTGCCGTTTTCTATTAACGTCTGCTGTGACCTGTGTTTGTATAAAAATGTTATGGGTAAATTTTACGTTATTGGTTGTAGCGCCATCTATCAGATATTGCAATCTCCAGTCCCTGCTCTTATATTCTACGTCTATGTCAGCCGTGTAAATACTCAAAGGTTTTATTAGACCAGTAAACATGTGGTTTTTAAATGCTATATACAAACTTCAACTACAAATAAGAAGTGCCAGTGCATGAAATGCAAGCATCGATGATGATGTAGAGGATGTAGCTGTCTTCGTCTCGGTTGTAATTTGATAATATTAGTTACCAGATTATTTCACCAATGCAAAAGTAGGTATGCTGCAGCTAGCGCGGTTTGGTGCCACCCCTTTACCAATTTCTGTCGCCACCATGATATAAGTGCTCGCCATGGTCATCCAAAAAAACACATTTAATAGTAAAAGGCGCGATATATAGTGTTAATTACCGGTGGTTTTCTCTTACCCTCAAAAGATCTGTTTGCTTGTTCATAGTCTTAAAACTGAAAACATTACTATAAATTTTAAAGAAAGAAAAAATTTTGCCTTAGACAGGATTTGAACCTGTAACCTTTCGTCTCAAGCCGACGAATGCTCTGGTGGGTACTCAGAATTGTGTATCTATAAGACATAATTACCCGCGTTAACGGGTTAGAAAGGAATTAAAAATTTCGCCACGGGACTTGAATCCTCAGTAGCTCAATTGGTTAGAGCATTCGTCGGCTTGAGACGAAAGGTTACAGGTTCAAATCCTGTCTGGGGCGAAATTTTTTCTTTCTTTAAAATTTATCCCAAGCACAGGGCAAGTGCTAAAATAAAAATACGTTCCGGAAAACATTACTGTTATTTTATATGTATGGTGTATGCTGTTTATTGAAACTTTGTTTATTTTTTATATTTAAGGGCGTGCTTATCATTACTAACTCATGGCCCCTAAAATAATGAACTCCTCCTGCAATTTAGGGATGCCCTTAAAATAATGAACCGTCCTGCAATTTAAGTGACTTAAAGATATATTAAGAGAGTAATAATTGATAATTATCGTGCATCAAACCTGCTTCCTGCAGCACCATCGGGATTGATGAACTGACTGAAAGCTCGCAGGTCAACAAAACTGTCAGTTTTATAATACTTCCTTTGATATTCGAACCGAATGCCCTCGCACATGGAAAGTAATCGCTCCCCCTTAAGTTATAGCGGCTATAAATCTTACGCAACCTCGTTTAATAACGACACTCAAACACTTTTACTGTTTCAGTAGTTTAATCTTATATTCTAGAAAGGACTACATAAATAAAATATTACATCTCTGCAGGTAGAAATCTGTTTCATTGCTTAAAGAATTGCATATTAATTTTCTTTTTTAAAACTACCTTTATATTAAAATTTCGAATTTTTTTCCCTGTTTCCAGTCTAATGATTAGTAGCACATTTCTTAACTAATCTACAAATAAATTACTTTTGGAAAATCTGACATCGAAAAAGTTAAGCACTGATTAGTAATTAGTGTAAACATTTTGAGTAATGTATGTCTAAATGCATGTAAAATACTTCTTTTGTTTTTTCACATAATATGGAACTATAGATAGTAGTTTGTGCATTGTACTGAGAGAGGGCCTAATCATAACTTCAGTTGGTAATTGCAGCAGAAGTATACTCATGCCAAGTCTCTTTCCGAGTAGGCAGAGAGTACCTAATATCCCGGCCTTAGGTTGGCAACGCACCATTACCACCTTTGGTGTCTCTAGGCGGCGTGAATTTCTTACCATCAGGAAATCCGTCTGCTTGTTTGCCTTCTTAAGTTTCAAAATAATGACGTAATAGATATTCATTGCAACAGATACAAATACATATCATAAAGGTTACTAATTTTGCACTTGGCATAATCCTAGTTTTTACTCGAAAAGCTGAATAAATAATTCGGTAATCCATTAAATAGATTCCATCAAACATTTTCTGTAAGTTAGCTTTTTCTATGTGCTCACTCTAACGTTATCCCATTTTTATTTCAACAATTGTGAATAAATAATTCGGTAATCCGAAACCATTATTAAGTTCGAGCGTCGGAAAGCAGATGTCGCTTGGTGTATTTAACGTTCATCTGAAACACAATTAAAAGGTAAATGTTTAGCTCTATCGTATTTGCATAGCGAAATTACACAGAATAAATCCAATCCAATTAACGGAATCACACTGTGTAATTAAAATATTGTGTTTGTTTCGTAATGTGGTTAGATTTTAGCGAGTTGACCCGAAACCTTCCGAAACCTCCCGAGTACTACCTAGAATATAATCTATATATTTAAAAATCAATGCCACTTTTCGTTGTAATTTTATAACTCAAGAACTGGCTCAGCTATCCAAACCAAATGCTTAGGCTTCGTTCGGACTATTTACTAGATGGTTTATGTGAATATTGCATAAAATCTTTTGCATCTTCATCTTTGCGTAAAATTCTAAAAGCGGTTCTTCATTCATCACATTTTTTGTAACAAATGAATTCAATAAATGGCGGATCGTTTTGTTAATAGGTATTTTCAGTCAAATTGAAATTTTTTTCATGTGGGGATTGTTTTTGACCTTTGTCATTTGTTTTTTTTTCTTTTTTTGTGTTGTCA